>JAQFZX010001163.1:0-34866 GCA_034682405.1 Hydroisotoma schaefferi | reverse complement strand
CCCTGCAGTATGCAGCTGCTTTTGGGTGGATTGCATATCTCGAAGAGGTAGCTTTACTGGTTGATCTCTTTTAAAGCGGTGGTAGGATGCTTTGTCTATGCAGTGAATTGAACTCTGGTAAGAGGAAGGGATCGCTATATGACCTGAATTTGAATGCACAAACAGTTTCAAAAAGTTAAATCCACCGTAGTTATTTCATGTAGGTGCAGTAAAGCTGCAGGTAGTACTTGAAGATGAATGCATTCTCTCAAAAAAAGTCAATAGTGTACCGTCGTTTTTCATAATAAAATAAAATGGCAATGCAGGGATTTAGATATGATACGGATTTTGATTTCAAAACCCTATATGAATCACCGAGTATTAATAAAAGTCTGTAAAAACAGTTGGAAATAGTCATGCTTTGAAAAATAACGACCATTATTCTGGTGAAAACTTTAAAGAAATTTTTATAATAAGAATAATAGTTAAACTTTCATCGTCTTGCATGAAAGATTTCATCTCACAAACCAATCTTTTCATATCCGTTTAAACAATTTCATGTCGTTTCTTCCCTTTTCTTAAGATACGGACTAACTAGACTAATACATGCAGCAATATACTATTCTGGGATGCAAAATCCCAAAAACTGGCCCCAACAAACTATCCTGTCGCATCTTAAATATGTGGTATGTATTATTATTATGTACAAAATATAGCTTACTTTTATGCAAAAAAGATAAGTTTATTTTTACATCATAAACTTTGGTTGGCTTTCTCCAAAAAAAAACTGCGGTGGTGCATGACAATAGTAAATAAATTTGCAATCGTTCGTATTATTATATTACTCTCGGTTTATGTGTAGAAATAAAGTAAAAGCTAGATTAGAAAGAGGGTACTCGGTATATCCACTGTTCACTTCCTTGCAAGGAGTGATAAAAAAGGATGGAAATAACTTGTCAATTTTGTAGAAGAAATAAGCAAGCAACAATACGACTGTCGGCTCTAGATTCTTTTGTAGACAAATATTAACTATCTTCATGACGTAGGGAAACTCAGCATTTTGTGCAGAATAAAAGGACAAGCCTCATTCTGACTATAATTCAGGATGAGCTTGAAGGAATGGGATTGTTCAGTTTGAGAAGAAAAGAAAGTATCTATCTATCTAGATGGGGAACATTTTTATGGTTGCAGTTGCTCAAGTTGCATTTATACAAAGATTTCATTAAGACGATCCTTTTGCTTCTGATTAAATGAATTTAATCAATTTTCGGTATGAGAAGGCGAGTGGTCCACAACGGAACAACTTATTTTACTCCGAGTAAGGTTTAATTTAGAGTGATACTGGACGGTAACTTCCCAAGTTAATTCTAAGATAAATAAAAATTAGTGATACAAAATTATTATCATGGATGCCAGATCAATTAAGAAGCAAAATGCGTAAGAAGGACACAATCCATCCGGTTTTATGAAACTTTAGTAATTTATCGAACCCAGTATTAGATAATCCTTAGTTATCGAGTGATATTAGTTTGTACTAACTTCGGATATCCGTTAACTGTTCACTCACTTCTGGGAATTAATCATTCTTCCGTTTTATAAACTTTGACAATTTTAAACATTGTAGCTGTAGTTCATTCCAGGCGAAATGCGGATATTTGTGTTGCACATTTATTGATGTTAAACAGTAGATTTTGATGGTGTGACTGTAAGACCGAAAGTAAGTAGGTAACACTGACAGTGACGATTGTTACATTTATTGAAAATATTACGTTTTTCGACTATTAATTGACCTGTAATTAGGTTTCTGTATGGGTCTGTATTATTTTTTTGGCAATTTCATTCCATACCATAACACAGGTAACTGAAATGGCTACTCTCGTTGAATTTTGGGGGGTTCGAGACTCAAAGAGTTGCAATCCAACCATTGCATTACATTGTAATGTAAAAGATAAGCCGATTCAACCATATTATGTAGGTAAGGATTCTAAAAAACATTTTCGCTCTCTCGTGCCCATTCATTTGCATTTTTAGCAATGTAAAAAAAAGAATCTATAAATCAGTACAGCAGATGTTCAATACCAACCAAGCTTATAGCTTTTTTACATAAAAAGACCCGTCACTATTACTGCAACTCTTTAGCTAAGAAAGAGAGCCCCGGGTTGAATTACGAGTACAAGAAGTCTGCCCAACACCTTACCTTGCCTTGGATGGATTCACTTGAGATGTATTGCTCAGAAAATTGGAAAAGGCAGCCTTCTTGATCGGGCTTTAAATTTAATTTAATCAAAGACAGATGAACCCAGAATATTTTTTGCAGATGGGATGGAATATTCATATGAGAAGGTACAAACTATCTAAGAATGGTTTCAATTTGCTAGTCTTCTTCTACTAAAAATACTGCTACAAATAAATACCAGTACAGATTGCATGTGGATTAGAGAGCATGGATTGATTAAAAAACTGACCCATTCAAATTTGGACTTTTTCATCCTTGGGAGATTAGATTTTTATGGCGATGCATAAAAAAACAACAACAAATGAATGCGTAAAACTTGACTAATCCTTTCCTTCAATGTATTCTAGTTACTCTAGCTATACGTCCACTACCTTTAATAATCCATCGGATGCATCCGAAGGCATAAACTATCCGGATGGTTAGTAGGAATAGTGGCTTATGCCATGATAATGCTAGAAAATATTCCAAAATAGTTGTTCTAAATGTGTCCTCTACTTTCTGTCTCAAATAGTTTTATTTCATTCCTAAAAACTTAGAGATTTATAGGTTTTCCTGCATAAAATGCATTTTCGCAAAAGTCTTGAGGTATTTTTATTCTTTTAAATGAGTCGATTATGCATCAAGTATCCAGGCAGTTAGTAGTAAATCATGTGTAATAGAGCATTAAGCTGCACATTTTTTATTTATGCACGAACTTCATCCGTAGTTAATGTGGACAACGGGAATGGGTTGGATTTTTTCCCTGAGAAAGTGCATATATTATTATAACCATAAAGGAGATTGTAAGGTAAAGGGGATTTTGATCAGAAGATTATCCAAGTATTGAAATAAATAAACTATTGAGACAGAATGAGGTTAATTGCCGTGGCCAAGTGGGGAACTTCCTTTATCCACGTATATTTCATTCATACGGTTTTTTGTAAGTACGTTACCTACAGTTTCTGGTATTTATTTTAAAAGACATTTCCCATGTAATAATAGACGAGAATTGTGCATACAATTCCACTAAGATTTATTTTCTTAACTGGATTTAAGAAGTCATCCTTGACAAAAAACATACTTCCAACATACTTTACAGCGAGCGATTTATACTCTGTATCCTCTAGAAGTTCAAGACCCACGTAAGAATTAGACATTCACTCCCTACAAATAACTCTCCACCGACTGGATAGAATACTAATTGTAAACTACTCTGTCCTATCCACTCTCCAAGTGCCAAGTACTAATGAAATGAACGACACAAAACGGGCCGACCCTGAGATTTTGTCTTTAAGTCCATAGTGGAGTAGGTTAGGTTTGTTTTGTTAATTATAAGAGAAAGGTTGGAGAGGTTTATACGCGTATTTTAACAGATGAGGTCATCAAACAGGAACGGCCGAGATAGATTCCCAGTGAAAGTGGCAAAGTCCTGCCTTTTACTTTTAGTTTGAAGTGATTTGAGTGGGCAGTCTTATTTGAAGAGGTTAATTGTTTACTTTCTCAGCAGCTTTAGCTTTCCCAGAAAATGTTCAGCTAAAACTAACCAGTTCCTCTAATAAAGTTTTGTTTAATGAGGTTAGAACTTTGGGGGTTAATTGCTGATTGTTTTTATAGAGATCGTATTATATTATAATGCATGGCTGGATCTGGCAGAAGCAGGAGGATTGAGAGTTAGTATCCGTGCGTGGGAAGGGTTTGGTAAAAAATGTATTGTAGGTCTGCTGCTGGCGATTGAAGGACAATCAATACAAAAAATGTGGGGTTTTTAGTTTTTATTGAAGGGTACACTTTGTGCTACTGAAAGAAGATCTGCCACCTTTCGATTATAGCTCATAATTGTACAAAACCAATATCAACATTTCGACTGCAAAATGTTAAAAATTTATAAAACGGAAGAATGATTTATTCACACAAGTTTAGTTGGAAGAACCAATACCGAAGGTAAATTAATATCACTCGATAACTAAATATAACATGGGTGATAATATAACACTGGATTCGCTAAATTACTAAACTTTACTTAAACCCGATATAAAACTCACTGATCCACATACTGAATTTCCTAAAAATACCCGTATTAAATCTAAATTGAAAGCATCCCCAAGGAGTAATTCGGTCGCTGCTGTAATACTGTCACTGTCCATGGAAATGATGATGTTACTATATAGCTTTTTAAATTGGATTTATTCGTCCACAACAACCCCAAAATCCAGATCCAGATAGACCCACCAACACCCATTTAGGTGGATTCTCTGGAATTGGATTTTTTTCACTGTTTGTGTCTATAATATGAATGAACAACTCTTCAAGACCATTAGAGAACAACTTGTCTCATTTATCTCTGCTGCAGTAAGAATATATCCTCCTAGATATGCAGTTAATGCCAAGATTTACCCTATAACCTCTCCTTATCTTATTCGATAAAAATAGTATACGACTTCTGACATCCCTCCCTCTCTCCATAGCTTGTATCTAATTTAACCCAAATGATCCTGCTATTATTATCCTTAAAATTCAGAGGGGAAAATTGTTTTTATTTATTTATTTCTCCAAATTCTACACAAAGCACAGTCCAAGTGTTTTATATACATTAAGGGGCGATAAACCATATAAAAAGAAATGGTAGCCGAAGATAAATCTACTCACACTCTCTGCGAAATCCACTTCACCAATTTCATTTCATCTGAAGCTAAAGCCAACAACGGAATGGTAGCAAATAACGGACCGGATGTAGGGACGTACTTATGAAATAAAATACCATCATAAACTTTACGTGTACATGGGGATTTGGGGATATTATTAGGTGGCGACTCTAAAAGTAAGAAGGAATAGCTAGAGCTAGTGTAGTTAGTTTGGCTCATCTCGAGTCGGTAATGTTTTTTGGTGAGATGCCAGTACTAAGCTTTTTGGGGATTTGTGACAAAATTGAATTAAATTGGAGGAATGATATGAGGTTTTTTCCATGGGAAATTACATTTTCAGCTTATCCAATGCATCTATAAAGTTTATATCACTGAGTGATGTTACTGTAGACGGTTAATGGACTTGGATCCATCCTTTTGTTGGTGATTAACAGTTTTAAAAAGTAATTAAAAAGAAAGAGGATAATTTTAGGATAGTTTGTATGGCCAGGACCCGTTTTGGATTAAATATAGAACAAAATTCTATTAATTATTGGAAAAATTATATTTCACTTGAAATGCATGATTTTATCGATTTTTTAGTTATTTTTTTAATCTATTTATTTCAATATTGTGAAAAGATGCGATAGGAGGTCCACTGGTTAAGTTACGTTCAATATGAAAACGTCTTATAATATTTGAGGAATTATCGCGTATGAAGTAATAAAGTAATATGCGCTTTTTATCCAATTCGCATAGATAATATAAAAATCCAGTAAAAACCCCACAAATCCGACCCTCTGAAAATAAGAGAAATGATTGCTATCAGTAAATTGGTCTCTTTTCGAGTGGTTTACGACAGTTTTAATAAGTTTTAATAGAGACGAAGTGTAGAGTGGATCTGACATGTTCCTTTTGCCTCCTTCTTCATCGGAGCGACACCCAAGTCAGGAGGTTTGATAGGTTTATGAGAAAAGGTGATTTCATGTCATTAGGATGGACGGAAATATATAAAGAAATATTCCTCAATTCCCTCTATTTCACACCTAATATTTAAGCATGTAGGATACTCTCTACTGTTCTGGTGTACTTCCAATTTAGTTTTATTGAGTGGGTTCAACTCAAAAGAAGTTTGTAGAAAGAGTAGAAAAAGGGAACGAACGGTTGAATGAAATCATGGAGAAATTGGTCTCTAGAGAATACAGCAGTTCTACCGAGTTCTTGCTGCACGAAGCAAGCTCACTCATAAATTGTATAGATTTTTTGAGAAAATATTAACTTTTTCAGAGGCAAGAATACGTTTTTTCTGCTACCGTTAGTTTGCTGCATTACAACGGATCTTTGGGATAGTTTTGATTAGATTCTGGGAGGATACGGAATTTACTCTAACCGGTGGAGAATACTTATCCATTCTGATAACGTCTTCAGTTTCTGTTGATTGAATGACTGCTATTTCTGATAGGATATTACGTAGATTGAAACTGAAACCTAAGAAATGTTACGGTGAAAGTCTCAATGAAATGCTGGAACTTAAAGTAATAATTTAGATCGTTGCATATGTTACCATTTTAAGATGAAGAATATGAAGAACCTCCAGGATCAAGAGCCGCTTCATAACAAAGTTGTCCAAGTCTCAGGCTTAACCCCTGAGTAGTTGTAGTGAGCTTTAGCTTTTGCTATCGACCTTCTTCGCATTCCAGAATGCCAGAATCGATCAATAAATAGACCCCTTTTATCCTTCGTGTAATTAAAAAATGAAGGAGCGAGGTCTAAGTTTAGATTTACTTATAAAGGATCGTTCTTTGAGGATGAGCTATTCCACCTGTTAGAACTTTAAGCAAGGAACACAACTTAATTGAAGTTTGATTACATTTGCTATGCTTGGAAGTTAAAAGTGAAGCAAACATGGTTTAGCTGTCGGGCCAAAGATCATAGAACATTTTGTTGCTGCAATGGAGCTTAGCTTCAGGATTTACAAATCGTATACAAAATCAAGATCAACAGGTTCAGTTTAGAAAACTGAGAACATATCTGGAAGACAGGAGCCCTTTTAGTTACACTTTACTAACTTTCTCCTAAATCTGAACTTTTATCAAAGATAGCAAAATCTCTGGAGGAAATTTGTTTTTCTGAACACGTCTAACGACTCCCGTGCTTCGTACTTTCCAAATTATCCATCTTTTAGTTTACCATATTCTTTGATAAAGCTTTCAGAAATTGTGGATAGGATTGGAAGGACGGAGTTGCTGCTAGACCGGAGAGATAGGCTTTTCAAATTAGAAGAAGTTTTAAATTAATTGAAAGCTTAATCAATATTTAAGTGGCCGTTCGCATGCTAAAAATTATTTTGCCGTATAAAAAAGGTGCCGTATTTAATCATTATTTCCCCCGTTACGTCGACTAAAGTTGCCGTAATTTTATTAGCTTGTGCCCAACCATTTATAATTACCAACATTTAATACCCAAAATTTCAAGATTACTTATTTTTGTCATAATGTCCTGGATATACAGGACAACAACGGAGACAAATGCCAACGACGAGGTCTCATGTTTGGAGAACCTAGATAAGTCTTAAATATAGAATAGAAGTAGGATAGATTGGATGTGAATTGACAATAAATACGACGAGATTTTTATAAGATTTGCCCAAGTAAAGATAACCCATCACAAGGACTTTTACCAAGCTACAGAGCGCTGTATAGTTCGCTTTATCTTGCTGAACTTAACGTCTAAAGATTTCAGTTACCACTGAGAAGAATGTTGACCGTGAAGTCATTAACGGTGGTCCAGAAGGTTGTTTTAGTCGAGTTTGTAAAGTAAAAGAGGTGCCCTACTTGGGTTCTTACGGGTCTGCAGGATCGATGTAACAGTTTTTCATGCCTCGTCTTTATATCCCACTTCCAGTCCTTGAGACAATAGCTAGAGTTCTCATAAGCCCCAATAGCTAAGGGAATAAGGGTCCCTGCCATTCCAACAGCCGAAGCATCCACACCCAACAAGATCAAAGATGAAGATTATGTTAAGTTGTCCATGAAATCCAATGGCTGCCGATGTGCAGAGGACAATTACCCACATTCCTACCCCAAGAATTGCTGGGAGGTAGACAAAGCCTAATTCATTTTCCATGCTGTTCAGAATCCGAAACTGGTCATAGACCTTGCTGACCTTCCAGAAACTTATCCGACGATTTCCGGTTCGGTTCAGGTTTTTTGACATACGTAAAAAGACTGCGTTTCTTATTCCGTTGAAGATGTAGCCGACAGAAGACCAGAATACGATTCCTCTCCACAATTCTACCATCATTATGAAGGATAGGCCTAGTCGTAAAAGGAGTATCGGAATTGATTGGTGTAGCAAAAGGGCCTGTTCCGAACCGTAAATGAGCTTTAGCCATGGGTAGACGGGGTCTGATTTTTCATACACGATGAATATAGCCACTCCTGGTGAAGTTATGCAGGCTGTGTAGTTCATCCCGAACATACCAAGTATTATTAACTTATCCATGTCTGCCAATGGGCGAGGTATTCCAGGAAAGTTTGCTGTTAATTTTGGGAGTAAATAGATAAATAGATGCACAAAATATAAGATACATTTCAAATATCATGGCAAATCTTTACTAATTTATTTCTTCCCGTAAACTTATTTAAAATGGAATAACCTTTGACATGCTCCATCACAGAGTTGATCTGTCAGAAATAGTAGATAAGCAGGTTAGATCGCATACAAGTAGTCGTTGCAGCTGCACAGCCCAGCAGCACAACCACATAGATATACACCAAGACAATGCCTTGATGTACTTGAACTCCTCCAATTTGCTGTGCCCGTTTGGAAATGATGAGCAAGATAAAGTAACCCGTTTGGATAACCGATGTAAAGATAAGGACAGCAAAACACAGGAGGAAGGCCAACTTGGCCTTTACCGACCTGCAGGATTGGAAGAGTCTTGACTTGGGGTTCCAAGTGACGGGATATGGGTGCCATGTCCATTTCACTATTCGGAAATAAAGGCCCAAGGCATTCCAAAAAGCTTGGGGAATCATAACTATAGCCGATTACAATTATTATAATCCTCTAGTTAACTTTTTAGCTGCCCCTTCCAAAGTCCCAATAGGAACTGTACAAGAATTAGAAGTGATCTTGAAATTTTCAGAGGTGTCTGTTTTCTATTTACGTTGACTTTCAATAATCGATTATATCAATTAAACAATCCATAGTTTATTTAAGCAATGAAAGGACAAATATATTGGTAAAAAGTCATCTATATTGCTGCCTGATGGAAGCTTTACATGTCCAAATGTTAGCTGAATATTAATGCTACAAGTTGATTATCAAGGTGACGAACCCTTCCGGGTTTCAAAAATCAACATAATAAAATATTAAACCGTTAAAGGGAAAAGGCCTATGGTGTGTGTCATCTTAAAACATGCATGAATCTGCGTTTTGAAATTATTGTCAGTTAAAATAGAGTTTTGCCTTAAATGCCAAATAAAACAAGCATAATTAAATTGGAATCTGGTTAGGCCAGTGTAATATTACTTACTAGCTACAGTCCGCCAACTACTTCTACTGTTGCTACTACTACTACCGTATTTTCTCGAATAGTGTCCGGGACACTAATTAATTTTTCAGTTTTTTGGGGGTAAAATTCAACATACAATTAAATGGGGCTTATGGGGTTATTAATTTTAATTAAGGGGGGACACTATTCGGGGGAGGACACTATTCGAGACAATACGGTACACTGATGCAACTACTCGTGCTACTTCTACTATTTCTACTACTAGCTGTTGGAAGTTGCAACAGCTTTCTCTACTTTTCGCTTGACATCCACTGTAGGTGAAACATTTCAATTTTTATGTTAAAAAAAAGAAGAAATCCAAGTAAAAGTAGTGTTGTTGGGTTCACTGGTGTTTTGATGGGCCGTTATTCCTCTTTCCTGCCAGGCTTTATTAAGGAAGGTTTAGCAAAAGTAGTTAACTTAGAGTGCTTTAAAGTAAGTATCCCAATTCCAGTCGAATGCAGTTTCAACACTTTTGTAATATCTACCAAAAAGGCCTTGAGCTGTTGGACCCCTCCTTGTTAATACTTTTATTTCAGCTCGTTTATAAAAGCGTCTGAAGTGCAGCAGCTAAAGTTTATAGCATTGTTGCATTTCCTACTCTGCTTTCACCAACCTATCTATTCCCTACTGCAGTTTATACAATATTAAATACCCCATAGGTTGATAGAATGAAATAAAACCTATCTTCAGCTAGCTTTGTATTTTATTTTGCCACTTTTAGTAAGCTTTTTTACAAAAACAACTCGAAATGGATTAAAAATGGAGCTAGAAGCATTCCTCGCAAAACTGGCTTTCCCTGGCTAATCTTTTTTAACAGAATCTTGGAAATAATTCATCGCAGCATAAATTTGCATAAAACCTGTCTTTAGAGATTATAAAGCACAAGCATAGCTTTTACAATCCAGCTTTAAGCGT
Organism: Hydroisotoma schaefferi; assembly: GCA_034682405.1. Classification (NCBI taxonomy): domain Eukaryota; kingdom Metazoa; phylum Arthropoda; class Collembola; order Entomobryomorpha; family Isotomidae; genus Hydroisotoma; species Hydroisotoma schaefferi. The sequence goes on along the minus strand of JAQFZX010001163.1, from coordinate 24,575 downwards.
TAGAAATCAGAAGTTACACATCCATTTTTTTACACTTAACGTTATGAAGGACGTCTGTACTTTGCAGCATCAAAAGGTTTACTGATGCAGCAAGAAAAATCAGTAAATCATCAGTAGTTTTAATTTTTGTAGACTTTAATTTAAAATGTTAGTTACTGTTCTTAGTAAAGTTAAATTATCAGTGTAATTAGCATGTAATGTTGCATTCAGTTTTGCTACCGAAGGCTGAGCAAAACTTTTCATCATTTTTAATACACGGAGTCCTAAATCTTTTTTAAATTATGCTATTTCCAGAGTATCATATTAATTTTAATATTTTACATTACGAGTTTGTAAACGGTAAGTAGGGCATTTGTACAATAATAAACGAATAGGAATGCTATTATTTTTGTATAGAAGCAATTGAGCTTTATTCCCGAACTTGTTACTCATCATACAAAAAGCTAAACAAAGCCGAATTCTTGTTCCATGTTATGTGTTATTGTCCAGAGGTAAAAGTAAAAGACTGTAACGGCTACGAATGAAATTTTATCTCCATTTTGTAGCTTTAGTTCTCAGCAATAAAAATATTTACAACTCAAAGACGTAAAGTTTAATAGTGCTTGTAGTGCAGGCAATATGCTCATCCATTTATTATAACTCTGCCTTTATTCTTTATGATCAAAATATCAAAAAATAAAATACATATTATTTTAACAAGTAACAACACTGTACGGGTATTTTTGAACCGAAATATTCTATTCCTCATTTGTTATCTTTAAAACAACAACTACTACTACTACTACTACTACTACCATTACTACCACTACTACCACTACTACTACTACTACCACTACTACTACTACTACCACTTCCACCACTACTACTAATACAAATGCTACTAATACTACTACTACTACTACTAATACTATTACTACTATACTACTACTACTACTTCAACAACTACTACTACTATACTACTACTACTACTACTACTAATACTATTACTATTATTACTACTACTACTACTACGCTATTACTAATACTACTACTTACTTTCCCTGTTTGTATACATTTATTTATAACGTGTACTTATAAGTTAACTACATTCTTTTCTCTGTTCATTCGCCAATACATTTCCTTTCTCATCTATCTTATAAAAGTGAACTTATTCTGTCAGTTTTATTCAAGTGGTCGCAATAAAAATTGTGGGAATTCCGCTTACTGACCCTGAACCACTTTTACTATTGAAAACAGAGTTAAAAAGAGCTGGTAAAAGTAGTGGAACTTATTTTCACAGACACAGACAGTAATTGTAAGGACTTGTACCAATTTGCTTGATGTATTTTGTCTGCGGCTCGCTGGCCAAATTCGTTTGGATGAATTGACAGACTTTCTCTTTTTTTTACATTCCCTCTGTCTATAGTAGAAGGGATTTTAAGTTTATTCAGGCAAAAAGTTTAATATAATCTAGTTTCTTAATATATTAGCAAAAAATAGGAAGCTTTTCTATGCCGAAGTGAAAGTGCGGTTGTGGTCATTTGTAGAAAAATAAATATTACTTCAAGCGGAGCAAGATTATGCAGTTGGATATCTGATTTTGGGAAATGAGCTAAACCCTTTACTTTTATCTGATAATGAAATGTTCCCATTCTGAATCAAAACTTATTTACTTTATAAACATAGGATTAGTAAAGGAGCAGCAGGGAGGAAGCCATTTTATAATTTTTGTAATATTTATCCCAAGATCTGCATCCTTCCTCCTTCCTGAATCTCAAAATAAGCTAGTACAGTCAGTCTACAGTCTATAGTATCAGTAGAAGTATTATTGGATGCCCAGACGTGTCATTATTAACTCAAACTTAATGATCCTATTGTGCATAATCGGAGCATGAAGAAAGTGTGTCGTCCGCTTCACATTTGCGACTTGCTAAAGCTCCTTGTCGTGCTAGCTCCGTCTGCAAATCTGCAGTTGCTGTTCTAGCTAGATTAGTTCATTCATATTGGCATTACCGTTCAGCTGAAAACTTCCTGAAGAGACAATTTTGAAATTTGAATTGCAAATTCGCAACTGCAGTTGTCGTCCTCGTTAGCATGAAATTTCGTATACCGATAGGTTGAAGTACTATTGCGGGTAGTAGTGGTAGTAGTAGTCGTAGTAGTAGTAGTGGAAGTAGTGGTAGTAGTAGTGGTGGTAGTAGTAGTGGTAGTAGTAGTGGTAGTAGTAGTAGTAGTAGTAGTGGTTGTAGTAGTGGTGGTAGTAGTAGTGGTAGTAGTAGTCGTAGTGGTAGTAGTGGTAGTAGTAGTGGTAGTAGTAGTGGTAGTCGTAGTCGTAGTCGTAGTAGTAGTGGTAGTAGTGGTAGTAGTAGTAGTGGTAGTGGTAGTAGTAGTAGTCGTAGTCGTAGTAGTAGAAGTAGAAGTAGAAGTAGTAGTAGTAGTAGTGGTATTTGCAGTAGTAGTAATAAGGGTAATACTTTAATGGTTGGCAATAAGCATAAAAATATCATGTTTCATTCACAATCTTCCACGGATCATTGGTTCTTATGACATGAGAGATTGTGCTGCAATTCCGTTTGTGCTTACTCAGTTCCCCAAAGTAGTTGTAGTTGGTTTTAAAAGTAGGAAAAACATGAGTCATCTTAAATTCTCAAGGTTTTTTCAAGTCTAAACAAATCTTAGCAAAGACCACGGGCATGGGCGTCGCATGTCATTTCGACAATCTCCACTCTTTCTTCTTTTCATTTACTTTTTGCAACAATGTGAATAAAAATACACAGAAATGACACGACCATCAACAATCTTCAAAAACTATCTCCCATCTTGTTTTAACCTAGCTTAATAAAATTAATACACAACCCTCCAAAATGACGAAAGCGAGTAGGAATTTGATGACTACTTAAAAATAGGTCAAACTATCAAACAGTCGTTTGAAAAGCGATTAAAGTGTCAACCGAGGATTTTATTGAAATCTACATACACGTTAAAAAGAGTAGTTTACTGTGTGCACATCTATAAAATACGCATTTGCATTACTCTTTTTATAAATAGGTTCGAATTTGATTCTCTAATGATACCAATAAACCAGCCAGCCAGCAGGTTGAATGCAAAACTGTTGCTGAAACTATAAACTACAAACTACAAACTAGAATACCCTAAAGTTCTAATATCTATCCAAACAGCCGTGCGTTGCCTTGTGGTAATCATTTTTTATAATGACTGTTTTTTCATCAATGTTAGTTTTACAGTTTTTATTAGTGGAACATCTTGCTGGCACGGTCAGCCCTCGGTTTAAATTTATGACGAGGAGATAATACTTCCACGATACTAACTTGCTTTCAAGAGTGATTTATCTTATTTGAAGAACGTCGTTATAAAGTAGAACAACGTCTCTATTTCACTCGAAAGTGTTCAGGATATCTGGTCCAACATATTTTTACCCAGACAGACACAGCCACAAGAGGCTAGTTGAGCTGACCACTTGAAAAAAAGTCTATGAGAAAAAAACTACAGCTCCATTCTGTTGTTCCATGACTCTTTTATCAAAAAATGGAGAGCTAGAGCTTTAATTCTCCATTTTAGCCTGATCTCTTCTTTCCTTTTTGCAACATAGTTTACGGATCAACGATGAAGGAAACTTGTTAATAGCCGGGTTACTATCTATCTAGTTCTTTGGCATTTTAGCCGAGCTTGCTAAAGCCGCAAGATTTATTCATACCGTTGTTTCAGTTTCTCTTTCACTTCACATTCTATACTCTTTTGGGTAACTCATCCTGTGGGCAGCAATGCATTAAAGTACTGTGTGAGTGGCTGGATGCCGCAATGTTAAAGAAATATATTAACGTTCTTCTAGGATGATCAATCACTGAGAAAGTAGTGAAATTAAAACAGAAGTTGACGTCTGACTCTTATTAAAATATGGGTATCTGGCAGATGTAGATATAACCTTCGTTATTAATATTACTTTACTTTGTAATTATGGTCAGTACATATCTTACTTACCTTTTCAGATAAGCGCAGAGAATTGTTAAGACTATCTAACAAATGTTGGAATAATTAGACGCACAAAATGATACATTTCGGCTTTAAAATAAACCTTGTGTGTATCCCGATGAAACGAATCCATATCCAACCCACTTTCTTCCATATTTATTAAATACTTTGTCTAAAATATTGATAAATGTTAAGTTAAGTATGCGGAATAACTAGCCTAATTACTTGCCCATAAGACACCCTCGTTAATTACCCCGCACGCCTATCCTTTAAATGTTAAGAGGGTATCACTCCCATGTTGAAGATACTTCAAAATATCTTCTTTATCATGTATAAGGCGCGCTATATGGGTGAGGATTTAGGGTAGGTTCTTTGGCAGATTTATATTAAAGTTAGATCACCCATACAAGTAGGAGTTTTGCATCAAAGATTAATTACCAAATAGTTTACTCTCTTTCACTTCCACTTTCTTTCCAGACAGAGTGAGATGATCTTTTGATTTATGCCTTACACTACAGTCACAGTCAAGAGTTAAAGGGAGAAGGTGTGGGTGGAAAGTTACTTATGAAATTGAAATACAAGACAATCTATCCTCTACTCTTTCTGGTACCTTTTCTATTGAAATAGGAGCAAATAAACCTTCTGACTAGGCAAGGGATTAAGTTGACGTTTAATTTTCCAAAGGATCAATATTAGCTTTGTGGCTTCCTTAGTTTATTATTGTAAATGATGAGTTTATATTTTATTTATGATGATTTATTCACTGAGCACTACCATCCATCAAAAAGGGATCATCTGTTTCAGTCATCTCATACTTAATTGCATTTGTTTCATACGCTTGATGCATGCATTAACAACCTGTACTAAATAACAGATAAAGCTTTATAACTGAAGAGAACATCGGTAAAGAGAAAGCACACCCAGTGAATTGAGGCAGAACATAAAGAACACACTTTTTATTCAACTAACAAAGCTTTTATTTTATTTTAAGTTGCGAAGATGAAAAAAGTTAATGGTAATGTTGGAGCTGTTTTTAAAAGGTTAGGTTACTCGACGATGGTCAAAATACCTATTAAGTTATATCAATAAATACGGTAAATGAAGGCAAGTTAGTATCAAACGCATGAGGCATGGCATGAAGATGTCAACCTAACTTTTAAGTTTTACAAGAGCTGGATTAGGTTAGGTTGGGTTAAATTTAGCAATAATTAACTTAAAAGATACGTTCAGTAACTCGGCATGAGACATATAGGCTCTGGCTTGGTATTTAACTCTACTATCATATTAATTGTTGCACATCAGGACAATTTTCTGGTTTCGAAAAGAATAATTTGTGAAATGTGCTTCTTAAGTTTAAATCTTGATGTATTCACGTTAAATTCTCTTTTTTAATTATTCCAGAAACTTGATATTTCCATCCATCATCTCCCCGAAAAATAAGGATGACCCTTTATTAAAACCCCCAAAGCTCAGCCCTCCCGCAGGTTGAAGAATCCACCCCTGAAAAATGATTATGACAACCCTCCTAGTAATAATTGGGGGAGGCTACCCGATATTCGGATCTATGACCTCCCCCACCCCCTCATCAATGTCCATATCCTCCCCCCAGTCACGGTCAGACTCCTCAAAACTCCTCCAGTTCCAAGACTTCCTCTATTTGACAACGGATCACCCTATCTTCCCCTCGAGAGTAGGAGTCCTATCCGGAGAAGAAATCCAAGACTCCAGTAGTAGTAGTAGCAGTAGCACCGAGGCTGACGACGATGATGATAATTCCGGAGGCTACATTATGAATGATGATCCATCTGTCTCCAGAGATAGTCCTAATCATAATGGGAATTCAAACGATATAAATGATCCGGCCAGTAATTCCCCCGGTGGGGAGACTGCCCTGCTTTCCAGCAACGGGGATGTCGCATACGATGACGAGACCTTAATGAGAAGTAACTTGAGTCTAGACTTAGAGTCTCAATATTATGACAACGACGATCCATCTCAGTCTCCCCGACCAACAAGTCAAATTGGAAATTACTCAAATAGCTTATTGGAAGGGTTTGATGATAAGGACAGCAAGTTTTTTAGTACGGAGGGCTATGATGGGCTACTTGGTCCAGGAAACGAGTCATCTACAAATAATAAAACGCTGGAGGAACTTCTAGCCGAAGAACTGTTGATCGAGTACCCCCTAAGGGACCCTCTGTCTATTGCTATCCCGATGACACTGATCTATCTGGTGATATTGCTGAGTGCCCTTTTGGGCAACATTAGTACCTGTGTTGTGATTGCTAGGACTAACTACATGCACACTGCAACCAACTACTACCTTTTCAGGTGAGTTGGGAAATAAATACCGGATTTCAGGGAATTACTCCCCTGGGGAGTTATTGTTTCAAAGTAAAATTGGGAAAACTTTTAACATGAATAAGATAGGGCGACTTTTAATTTTTAACATGGAAGGGCTTTAGTTTACCTCCTTAGGGTTTAGTTTTACAAGAAATTAAAGTTTTAATTCCATGGAAAGTTGTGAATGCCTTGTAAGTGTAAAGCAGAAACGAATTGTATAAGACATTTGTTGGTATTCTATGGGAAATGGTGGTTGTAGGATGGAGAAAGTTAGTAAAAGCTTCATTACTCACTAATTTACATTTTATTTAGTAGGTTTTCTACTGCAAATGCAGTAATTAAGACTTGAACGGTTCAAAGTAAAGTTTCTATTCATCGGGGAATTTATTAGATTGCTTTCATTCAACCTTTTGAATGTGAGAATATTGAAGGCCAGTTTTATATTGGAACTTTTAAGGATTGGGTATTATTTCCGGAAGAAGTAGTTCTGATTAGTTTTTTGAACTCTTTGCTTAATTTATATGATATTATTTAATGCCATGTAAATTGCCGTATAAATTGTTCCCAGATTGAGATAATGATGTTATATTTTGGAAACATTTCAGCCTGGCCATGTCAGATCTCCTACTACTAATGAGTGGACTACCACAGGTGGGTTGAATTTCCCCTTCCAGGGAAATAAATACGTATTATTCTTTCAGTAATGAGAGGAAGAATAATATGGATGTATTAAATACAATAAATGGCCAATTAAAAGCGTATGATAATGAACGAGGTACTTCTAACGGAACTTCAGCTTGGTTTATTTCTGAATTGTTTTATTTTTCTCCAGGAAATGTATCACATTTGGTTTAAATACCCGTACATATTTGGTGAGGCGTTTTGCGTCATTCGAGGCCTATCAGCAGAAACTTCAGCCAACGCTACTGTTTTAACAATAACTGCTTTCACGGTAGAGAGGTGAGTTTGGTTGGAAATTCCATTATTTAAAACATTACAAACGGAAACACAAAACGAAATTGAATATTCATTGAACCTTTTAATTAATTAAACCAAAATTAATTAAAATCAAAATCAAAGGCTTGTGTTATGATGAACCCATCTATCTTCCACCCAAAAACATTACAAATATTATTGAAACTCTACACAACCTCTGCATTTGACTTTTGTACGAACTTAAATCATGTTTTGGTACGGTTGTAGGTCGAAAGTGCGAAAACGCAAAGTTCGAACGCCTAAAGTTCGATTTTTTTTGTGCGAAAGGCCATTATATCGAAAAAACGAAAGTTCGAAAGCCTAGAGTTCGAAATTCTACAACTTGTGCTGCTGTGTCTATACTGACTTCTCAATACTTCTTTTTATTATTCCTGCCGTATATTATTTGCATTATCTATGCATGGGATAATTAGCCTATCCGGTACGATTGCCTGCAAGTAAGTGATAAGAGATTCTTCCACTCCTAATATTACTCTCTGTCTTGAAGAAATATTCTCTGTGTGCACAACCAGCAACTGTTATTTTTACTTACAAAAATGTCCATTGAAATAATTTTAATGTTGGGAATACTTGGGAAGACGTAAACTTCCCGATTGACTTTTGGAACTGTTACGAACGATTTGCTAAAAACGTTCCCCGAACGAACAACGCAGTGGAAGGATGGCATCATAGGATGAATCTTTTTATTCATGGATCTCATCCAACAATGTGGAAATGCATTGAAATACTGAGAAAAGAACAAAATCACTGGGAAATGGAACTTGAAAAAATTAAAACAGGAATGGGTAAATCAAAGCAGAAAAAGTATCTCTTGCTGGATAAAAGGCTGAACACAATTATAGAAGGATACAACACAGTATACACTACTAAAGAGTATCTATTAGCTGTAGCAAACTGCTTAAACTTGTCTCATTGGTAATGCTGTTTCAGCTAATCTTATGTAATTTATAAAGTTGGACTTGGATTGAACTTAATAAAGTTGATTGTAAATAACATGTCTTCGAACATTAGATTTTCGAACTTAAGATTTTCGAACTTAAAGTTTTCGAAATAAATTTTTTTTCGCACTTTTGTTTTTCGAACTTATGGCTTTCGAACAAAAAAATTCGCACTTTCGACCGATCACCTTTGGTACATAGGGTCACTAGCCGAGCCCATGTTTTTAATTCGGTAGCTTGATCTTCTAAAAGTAGAGAATGTTTTGGTTAATAAGCCAAAATCTTGTGGATAAAAATTCCCCCAAATAAAATATCTTTATCAACGGAAAACATCCAGAATCTCTCTCTAAAATTCTCTCATTTCGTCACATCAAATCCTCACATCAAATTACTTTCTGCAATATATATAGCTAGTTTTGCGACTTTTCCTTCCTCATAATTGTAACTAATGTTTTACACTAATAGCCTCCTATTTATCTTTAATGGTCCCTTCAGCAGTTTATTATCGTAAAAACCCACCCACCACCCTTAAATATACCTAAACGTCAAGTACAAGAACCTGTACAAGAAGTTGGGAAACTGCTCCAAATATTTAGGATACGAGTTAGCAAATGTCTCATCACATAATGAAAATGACTGGGCGTTTCTTATTTCTCTTTTTATAGATTTGTGGCCATAGTTTACCCCTTGAAGAGGTAAGTCTTGTCTTGATAACTGGTACAATTATTTAAGAAAGATCTAGGGTGTGCCAAAACTAAGAGAAACGTCTTAAATAATACTCAACTTCTTCATGACTTGGTTTAGTTTTCTAACACCCTAGACCCTTTCCTATTTACTTGAACTTATTACAAAAGTTTGAAATGAATGTGATGATAATATTATGAAGAAAGTAAAAAGCTAAAAGGATATATTTTTGTGGATAAAGTTTAATTAAAATGTATATAATTTCTCTGTTCACTTACATAAAAAATAGCCACAAATTATCCCAACTGTCTCGAGTAGTGCGGATGATTGGGATCATTTGGCTTGTAGCGTTTTGCCTGGCATTACCACAAGCTGCCCAGTTTGGCGTCACGGATCAAGTAAGTCTGCAAACTTTTCCTATTACCGGGATAAATACTCACCGGATGTGTTTAGTACTTATCTTTTCTCCAGCTTTGGATGTATGACTATCAGTGGATGGATTTAGGAGTATTTATTATATTGAAAAATACCTAGTTATTTAGGATAGGTCTACGTACGTGGGTTAATCTTATTTCCAGAGAAAGTTAAGCAATGGAAAGTAATGGAAAGCACTTGAGGAATTATGGCGCAAGTGACCGAGTTTTGTTAGATTATACATGGATAATACTGGTCAAGATCTCAACAGTTAGTTATTAGTCTGTAATATTGGGATAAATGACTTCCAATTTGGAAGTAAATTGAATTTAGACCCTTTTGTATCGTAGCCAGTGTGGAGGGTAGGAGGAATATTATGGGTTATTTATTCGGAGAAAGTTTGTATTGGGATTGGGAAAGTATAAATAAGGGTTTTACTAGGTATTTGTTCAATAAAGTAAATAAATGAAGACGGATTAAAGGAATAATGGAACGGGGTTTTTGGCTTTATGGAAATAAATGAAACTAGATATAAAGTATTTCATGTTTTGTTTTTACATCTGTCAATCGTACACATTGTTTTATGGGTGAAGTAATTGGGGTTTTGCCGTAAGTAGAGATATAAATAAATAGGGATTCTTGGCAATGGATTTGATATATAATCCAGGGGTTAATGGGAATAGGATAATTTCGTTTTTATTAAAGTGTTGAAACTTTCCATGGAATAAAATAAAATGCTGTTTTCAAATGTTTCAAATTATACGTAGTAGATAATTCCATAACCTTTGACCCAGCCTTTGATATTAACAATTAAATAATAATGATTTATCACAAGAGGGAAATTAATTCCCAAATTTCCCAATCCAATTTGCGAACCTTTCTACTTCCATAAACGAGAATAAAGTACTAGTTTTGCTAAAGGTTAGTAAATACTGAAGCCTTTTGTTCTTATTCCAAGAGTTTTAGCAAACGGTTGGTAGGTAATTAGTGGACTTCCATTCTCTGTCCGCTCTAGGCAGATCATTAACTCCGAACAATACCCGAATTCACAATAGAGAGCAGTTCTCCGCAGTTTGGAAACTAAAGTTTCAATGTACATAATATTATTCAGACATGTATTAGTGCTGGATGTAATCTAATATTTAATATTACAGCTATTACTACCTCATAACCTATTAACTTGGGCTAAAGATACTTCAAAAAGTACTTTTGGTCATTCGACTCAGACTACAATCACTAAATAGTTTAGTTAAATGCATAAACTGAAGGTTATTTAACTAGAATAATGTTTGCTCTGATTTAGTGTTAATAAAGCATAGGTAATCATGTTCTGTTAGTCAATCTTTTACGACTTAACCACAACTCCGTACTATTACTTCCATCCAATGGACACAATGAAGCTTTCAAACGGGGAAATTGCATTTTAACACACATTACATTACTAAAGGAAAGAAAAATAGGAATATAGGAGAGAACTCTACTTTTATTTCACTCCCAAGTTTGTTTGCATAAAACTCAAAATGCTAAAACTCTAATTGAATTCGATAATTGATCTCCAAAATGAAAACTATATTCAAAGCCCCTTTGGTTTGGCAAAAGTTATCTGGAAGAATTAATGGAAATCAAAGGGTGGCCGGTAGAAAGTTGAGGAACTATCGCAATAGCTTTCACTAGAGTTTATTCAATTGAATCCAAAAATGATTTATTGTCAAGCACAAAAAGTTCTATGCCTGATGAACACAATTGACATTAATTTGACTTTCAATTTCCTTGGAGGAAGTTTATAAAGGCGAATTTGGCAAGTGACATTTGGAATTTGATCGATGAATGGAAGTCCTCATGAATTAAAATACTCAATTTTCCACACTGCCTAACATTTATTTTTCTAACACATATTTAAATTCATATTCCCTATAATATCATCATTCATCAAGATTGAGCAACCAAGTTAGTAGGCCCCGAAAGTGTGAATTTGTAAAGAAATGTCAACTGTTTTTGACATTGTATTTTGTATTTTGTACTGTGTTTCGTAGTTATATTGATGGGATAATCTGCATTATTCTAATAGTAGTAAGCATCAGATTGGAAATATTAATTTAATTCATAGTAGAGGTAGGAGCCACAATTTTTATGCTTACTTACGGTTTAATTACAATCACACAAAAATCCCACATAATATATTCCTGTACTTTCCAACTTTTACTCATGCTTTCTTTGAAACTTTTCAGATGAGCAGACACGACAACAGTACCATTCTAATAAAAGGGGCCTGGTGCACCCTTGTAAGGGAAATATTCCCTTATGCATTTCAGATCTCTATTTGCGTATTTTTCGCAATCCCCATGACCATCATCACAGTGTTGTATGTCCTGATTGGACTTAACCTACGGAGATCCCGGAAGGGTCCAATTACACGAAATACTAGTCAAGAACTTACCGTGGAACCCAGAGTTCAGAACCGACATTCCCAGAGTCATGTCATTCGCATGCTTGGTAAATCACCCTTTACTTTCCATAAATTAAACAAGGAACTCTTCAATTCATAAACTTTCTTTTAAAAAACTGACAACTCTTTATTTATTCTGGAATTTTGTAGTAGCGGTAGTGGTTGCATTTTTCATCTGCTGGGCCCCATTCCACGCCCAAAGACTGATGGCCCTTTATGGGAAAGCTAAGGCTTTTGAGGGAGAACCTGTTTCCAAAATATTTATGATTATTTACCAAGGAGTTACTCATGTTTCTGGGATACTCTACTACATCAGTACATGCATTAACCCTATCTTGTGTAAGTTCCATGACTTTCATCTCATAATGTCTCAAATTAACTCAAGTTCCACAGAATATTCGGGCTTCTATGCACTTTCTAAATGATACTTTCCCAACCTTACAGATCACACGATGAGCAACAAGTTCCGACAAGCATTCAGAGTACGTTGAATAGAAATTTATTATGAATAACTTTATCATATTACGAAAGATAAACTCCAACTAGACCTAATTTATAATAACCCTTTCCTATACAGGATACCATAAGTCAACTCTGCGGAGGTCCAAGTCCCCGTCAAAACAACCGCACGTACTCAGCAATCTCCCACAGGTCATCCCGTAAAGGACCCTTCATCTACTCAAGTCAACGAGGATATCGTCACGGTCATCGAGACTCTAGTCTTCTCGGAGTAGGAACGATCTGTCCAAATTGTCGGGAAATGAATTCCAATGTTCATATGTACCAAGCAAAAGTCAACGGAAGGAAGATCCCCTGTTCTTGTCAAAAGTCAGTAGAGTCCCCCGGATCCATGATGTCCTCCACTTATTCCGTAGCCGAGCAAAGGAACAATGGTCACAGTCACAATGCCCGAAACAACATCATCGAAAGAGATAATAAAGATGGAAGGATGATACCCCTGGCCAATCTGAACAATATAAGGTCTGTTAATAACGGAAATCATCTTCAACTACCTTTCCCTACCCCTGTGTAACATTGTCTCTTTTTGTAAGTTTACTTCCGTTGTTGTTTCCTGTCATAACGCATGCAATTCCGCTACTTTTCATGAAAGTAAAGTCCTTCAAGCTTTTAAATTACAACATGTATGTTCGTAAATACAAATACGTACTACAAAGATACAAATCACAAACACATTTCACTTCCAAGCGTGTTTCTAAATATGAAAGCTCATAAAGATTCCTCTGACTTAAAAAAGTATTATTTGAAGAAACCTAATAAATTGTCCCGAATTCTGTAAAGCCAGGGACCGGTCATCCTCAGTAGTCAACCCCAAAACAGCAGCAGTAACAACAGCAGCAGTAGTAGCAACAGTTGCTTCAAGAAACCAGAACAGTCATCAACAAGTTTGAAGGGATTTCTAAGTCGAAAAAAGGACTGTAAAATCCCAATGGTAAAGAAGTTCTCGGAGGGTTCGATTCTAAAATCGTCCCCGAATCGAAACCGTCCCCCGTCAGATCCCAATTTATCCTCATATGCCATGACCATTCTTGACTCCAAGGGGAATAGCAAAACCGTCCCAGTTCCGGTAGGGATCCTCCACCGCCCTCGGACCGGTTCTGGTGGAAATGCTGGAAATATTGCAGGAATCCATAAGAATCCTTGCAGAGCTACGAGTTATGGGTCCGTGGCTTCTACAAAGTCCAATAATACGATTAGCAACAGCAGTTTGCAGGACTTGGACGAGAGTGAATATACTGGAGAGGAGCTGGCCGGATATATGGCAGAGTTGAACCATAATTTGGAAACCGTTCCGAATTAAATTCCCTACAATTAAAGGCTGCTGGAAATATACATTTATTTTAAAATCAGAGTTCTTAACTCTTTCTATTTTATTTCAGAGTATTTAACTTCAAAACTGAGATTATGATATAATGCGCCTATCTAGCAAGAGTAGCAGGCTGTAAGCGCGTCACTTTATTACTCTAATTAATTAAAACAATCTAACTAATGGACCTTTTACGTGTTTTAGTAACTATGAAATTATCAAGTGAGTTCTTTTTTTTTTATAGCTTAAAGTTGTGCCATCCGTCACTGTTGACTCTATACTCATTTACCTGTTAATATTTTAAACGTTAATAAAGTCAAAAGTAGTATCTATATATGTAAAAGGAAGATTATTATAGGATTATAAAATGTGAAAGATAAATAAATAAGCGTAATGTCCCTATATTGTCTAATCGTGTAGTAGATGTTGGCCCTTTTATAACGCTGTGGCTGTGGGAAATGTTATTATTATTAAATTATCAAATATATTTCGAAACACTGAACTATCCTTTGAGGAAGAGTTTTAAAGATTTAGTCATATCCTTCTTCATTTGTCTAAAGTTTGAAGTTGATCTTGTACTATGGAATATTAATTAAAATTAAAATGTTACCCGATTGATATAAAACCAAACTAGTGTGGTTGAGTTAAAACTAAAAAATATGCTTCAAAATTTTATTTTGCTGCCCATTTGTCTTTTTATTCTTATCAGTGTTTTTAATTCACTTCTAAATTAATTATCTTCAATCTCAAGATATCCAATTCAAGCATGCAATGTAAGGTAGTTCATAAATGTCAAGGAAAAATACATGATATTATTTTGTGCATGTAAACTAGCTTATCATCGCTGTGTAAGTCACTCTTGTATCTATTTCAGAGCTTATCTGCTACCTCTCCAAAAAGCTACTACTGTGAAAGTATATTTAATGCTAAAAATGTTAACTATAATGATATTTAGTGCGTAGAGGTTGAAGAAGTTTATTTTCTCTATAAAAAAAACATGTATAAATAAACGTTACGCATTCTTTTGCCTACGGCAATAGTGATTTATTCATTTACTCCAACTGGTCTGGAATTTATTGACTAGTCGATGAAAAACTGTCGATGGAAATTTTAAATGTGATTAAATGCGATTAAAGTGGTTCACTATCACTTCATTATTACGGTCTCCAAAATGAAGTTTGTTATCAACATTTCATTATCAAAGATAAACTGATGACAAAAGCTTGTCACCCTTTTCCTCTGTTATGCTATGCTGGGTGTATGGAATATAAACAAGCGTATGCAATTTACAATGAGCATGAGTAATCAAAATCATAATCAATCGTTATTGACGCTTTTGGACAGTTTATCTCGTACTATTTCTGAGTTTTATACTAACTAGCATTATCATATCATCAATAATCGATTTGTATTAATTAGGTATGCATACGTTACGTAGGAGCGATTGATGATCTCAATGAAGTTTTAACTTATATCACGATAGGAAATGCTTGTTTAACTTGGAATTCGTATTAAATTACAAATAAACCCTTTCTAAATAAGTAATCGGTATTATTGTCACCGATATCAGAATATATCAGGCAACCTTCTAATATAATCAGCAATCATTGATGTTGGTTTAATCATATAATAATAATACCGTGAATACCGTCATATTGTATGATTCCTGTCATACTCTAAAACAATCCACGGGCATTTCTCAATCAATACGGAAAAGGTCAGCAAAGGCTGGGGAACATACTATTTTTTAAAGAATTTTAGCTATTTTGATGAGAAATATGACTCCAATCACCACCCAGCAGACCTTTAGGACTCTGACGATTATACTTATAACGTGGGGACTTTTACTAAAAACTTCTTCAGGTAAGTTTGACCCATCCCACAAAGCTAAATTGATTTAAGAACGGTTTCTTCTGAAGTAAACTATGACATTTTTAAGACCAAGTAAAAATTAAAAGATCCAAGATCTGATTTATTGAAATACACAATCACAACGCTTATTTTCAGGTTCTTTTTTAACTCCACCATTGGAGGAAATAGACCCTAAACCGGATGGAGTCACAGTTTTAGAAAAATCTATAATGATTCTGGAAGAAATTCCCAATAATGAAGACACTGATGTATTTTTGGAGATAGCCCGTTTAAGAACCGATGGTAACGTTTACCATAAAGCGTGCTATGATTACCATGAAATAAAACATTAAAATACATCATGCAGCTCATTACAATGAATGATTGTTACAAACTGCATGAACATTGGTTAAAAAAGATATATTTTATTAGCATTTCCACTGAAAACCCTGCTGTTCAATCCATCAACGCTGAATTTCGATGTTAGTGCAACTAACGGGTCAATATTTTTGAAAAGACGCATAGATTTCGAAACGACTCCGGTTATCCGATGGGTACTACAAGCCGTAGACTCTAACGATGCACAAGAGTTTATCAATTTTTTTGTTGATGATATAAATGACAATGAGTGTTTCATTGTTGGGTTTGACCCTCCCTTGTTGGACAAATATACGGAAGAACAGGTATGATCGAGATCTTATATGAGGACTAATCTTCTAGTTAATTTACATACAACTTTCTTTAGGAATATCCAAACGCGATTACTAAGATTATTGCTGAAGACAAAGATAAAATTGACCAAGATAAGCTAACGTATGAGTTGCAAGTAAGTCTTATTCCTTACAACCCGCACTCATGTCTAATTAATTAATGTTGAATCGTGTATGAATGAAAATAAATATTATCCTTTAGGTTTTGATAGATCAAGACGAAGGTAACTTCCGGTTGGATAATATTACTGGAGAACTTTTCATAGTAAAACCCCTGAATTACCAGACTAGAGCGAGTCATCGGTTAAAATTGACCGTTTTTGTAATAAAATAATTTGTTAAAACATTTGCATTTTCTTAAGAGTTCTTCTTTTGTAAACTTGGTACTACTTTTTCCAGGACTCGGGAAAACTCCATAATGATTCACAAACGATAACCATAGACGTCGAGGATATCCCTAACTTACCTCCGGTTTGGTATGATCTTCCAGGAATCAAACTAGTGAATGAAAATACAGCAATTGTGAGTAAAGCCGTATAAAAACATGCATGCTTCTTTACCTAAAAGTCTAATAGATTTACCAGTTCTTGAGCTATTCAATTTCCCCATAATTTAACTGAAGCCTCGGGTGATAGTAATAGTTCCGGAAATACCTTGCAAAATATGCTTAAAATCATGGAATTTACATAGGGGGAGTTGATTCATAAAGTGGAAGCTCGAGATGGTGATCTGGGTCTAAATTGGCCAATTGAGTACAGCATGCAAGAAGGTTAAACCAAGAGACAAAGTTTGTACTTAAAAAGAACTAAAACCAAGCTAATTTATATGGATATTTGATGAAATGAATGCATATAGAACATGGCGAAGCCCCGTATTTTGATATTGACAAGGATCAAGGGACAATAACTGTTGCCCGGAATATTGACGCTGAAGAACTATTCCTCCGAAATCCGGATCTAACAATATTGCTCCGTATAACAGCCCAAGAGGTTGCCCCTCCTGATGGAGATTCTAGCAAGGCGGAAAGTACCGTAGGGGAAATTTCCATAACTATTCGAGATCTGAATGTAATACAAAAATTCTAGAAAGATCCTTATAAAAAGTACGGAGTTTTACATGAAATAAGCTTATCTGCATTTAAACCATTTAGGATAACCCCCCACTAATTTGTGACACTTCAGACCCACCCCCACTAAATGGTTGTGTACCTACGGCCAACTACAACGTTGAAATCGACGAAGGATCCCGAACCTTTGATTTAAGAGTACCTTTTGTCGCCAGAGATTTAGATTCCGTAGGTTTCCTTCACCTTCCATAAAAACTGTATGCTATTAATGAAAGGGAAACGCTTTGAAAAATGGCGACCTTACTTTTTCCACTAGACGCTTCAATTCTCAAAATACATCGCAACCTTTTCAGACGCTACGCCCGACATAATTAAAGATCTTGCCCTTGAGATTCAACCAAATAGAGAAAGCTCTGGACTGACCGAGTACACTATTTTTGTTAAAGATCCTACAAAGCTAGATTACGAAGATCCAAGTTTTTTGTGGCATAACGAAGACGGATCTCCGCGACCTGTAGACTTCCAGGTGAATTGGACTAACTTACTGCTAAATGTATTATGCATTTCTGCTTGATTTAAAATAATCCCTGTTTCTAGATTATCATAACCGAAAGCAACATTACGACAAATCAAGCTACAGCAAATATAAATCTAGTCCTTACTGACA
The DNA here is from genome assembly GCA_034682405.1 of Hydroisotoma schaefferi. Lineage (NCBI taxonomy): Eukaryota > Metazoa > Arthropoda > Collembola > Entomobryomorpha > Isotomidae > Hydroisotoma > Hydroisotoma schaefferi. Next base: position 6,666 of record JAQFZX010001163.1, on the reverse strand, counting down.
TCAACGATAATAGGTCAGTTTCAAAAGAAGTACACTATGAATGAGATAAAGAACGGATGTAAATATTAAATAATGAGATAATGACCCAAAAATTAAAAACTATTCAGTCCCATTTTTGAAGTCGAGGGAGGGGAATCCCTGTATACATTTTATGCCTGCGAAAATCTGGAACTAGGAGCCCCCCTCCGGGAAGTTATCCCTAATGCTAATCCTAACGCGGAGTTATGTCCTGAAGATCAAACTACGGGGAAAGAATTAGAAATTATTGCAAATGATGCAGATATCTCCGAAGATTTTAGGACCGTGAGGTAATGCACAAGCCAAGTGTATTATCTTATCAATTTCATAGATTAGAATACTAAAGTAATGAATTTGCGAAGGTATCGATGGTTAGAAAACGCAAGGCAGCCCCCAATAACCCTGAATCCCGTAACGGGAAAGATGACCGTCAACTCTGCGTCTAACTTCGACTACGAGCGATTTACAGAGGAGACGTTTATCGTAGAGGCATATGATAACCCAGCAGATCCAGCAAATCAGAGAATCCAATCTATTTCCGTACTTTTTAAAATCCTCGACAGAAATGACGAGCCTGTGGACTTAAGAATTGTAAGAATGATAAATAATTGAGCAAAGATTTCATATTCATTTACTAATGTTCTGTCCAAAAGCCAACAGGAAGGGTCTCAGTTAATGAATCTGAAGCCGAACTGGGAAAAGTTGTCCGAGATGGGATAACCGCACGAGATTGTGACCTAGGGGCAGATATTAGTATAACTATGAGTGTGATAAGTATATTCTCAAAAAGCAGGTCAAATCCTGATGAGTTTGACCCTATAAGTCCTAATGTGGATATAAATAAGTACGTTTAAGCAGAAGGTTTGATGGATTCATAGCTGATATTGTAACAGTGCTTGTAAATTTAATTGGAACTGTTAAACTTTATAGATGGTTTAATATTCGAGTGAATGAACAAGTATCTGTGGACAAATGCCAGCAAAGAACCGCAGAGATTTACATTTTCGAAGAGAAACCGGACCGTGAAGGAGGTGGAGAAATGGAAATCGACAGGGTTGACTTGACTATAACTGCGGACGATATAAACGGTGCAAATCAGTCAATGTCACAGATTCTAACTATTTATATCGACGATGCTAATGATGAGGCTCGTAAGTTCTGAGTATAATGCTAAGATAAGAGTTAAGATAAGAGCTAAAGATATCCTATTTCCGAATCGTCATAAACATCGTAATGACTTTACTTCATCCATTAATTAGCTTATTGGGAAGACGAGATCACGGAGGTTGAGGTGACCGTCCGTGAAAACGATGACGATGACTTTATCGGTGGAGATAACTCTACTGACGCTCAAAGAGAGATTTATACTTTTAGGGCGAGGGATCCCGATCTTATTCCAACAGAGTTTAGCTTCGATTACAAGTAATCCCTCACATTTCTTAATCACTAACCACAAGCAACACGATTTAGTGACTCAAACTTACCTAAATATGCATTTATATTCCAGGCCATTAGGTTGTATTGAGGAGTTTTGTGAAGCAATGCGAGATCTCGTTGAACTTGTGCCAGTTCCGAACGGGATTGGAAAGGCAATATTGAGAAGGCGAAGGGGGTCTATAATTGATCGGGAAGAGGGCAAGTTCTACGGTTATGCTACGGATCAGCTCAAGTACGAAGTTATCGTCTCGGATGGAATTTTTAACAGCGATCCTCTGATTGTAAAAGCGTTTTAGATTATTAAAACAGAATCCTCCCAGAGGTCTCCCAATTTTTAATTATAATTTACGACATGATTTATTGCTTAGATAACCATAAATGTTGAGGATATCAATGACAATGAACCCATTTGGGTCGTACCAGAGGATAACACAGCAGTTTACCGGGTTGTAGATGCGTCTACCAGTGTAACAGATATTGAAACATTGAAGGCAACAGACTTAGATAAGCCAGGAGGTTAGTTTACAAAACGGCTCACAATCTATGACTATGTTCGTAAAACTACTTTTGTCTAATTTCATTTATCTTCCGCAGAAATTTTTGGAATCGTCAAGTTTCTGATTGTCGAGGGCTCAAATAGTAATAACGGATTTGACGAGTTTAGTCTAAATTTGGATAGTGGATTACTACAAACGAAAGGGAAGACCCCATCTTTCTACAATTGGTCAGCGGTTCCGAGCTACCAAGTTAATCTTGAGGCTGTTGATTACTACCGGCCAGGGTCACTGAGTTAGTCAATTTCTTATAAGAATTATTACTATCCCAATTATTTTGCAGAAAATAATGCTAAAATCATTTTTTCATTCAGGTGGTTCCAACAGAATCCCTACATACGTCACCATTTTAATTGAAGGTACCTGCATATCTTTTAACCTAGGTTTCTTTGTAAATGAATTAAAATTTAAGTGTAATTCATTTAGACGTTAATGACCATCGGCCCGAGTTTCTAACAAATACTCAAACGGAATTACTTGAGATAAAAGAAGGTGATGTTGCTGCAAATGTACCGTTTGTGGAAACCGTTATGATCAGGTTTGATAGCGTCACAACTCTTAAATGAACGCCTAAAGACTTTACAAACTCGAGTTTTGTAGTTTTGAGCTATTTCTGATGGAAAACGAGCTAATATTTCAAAACCCGTTTAATTCCAGAGATATAGACGACCCTTCCATTTTAGTTGGAAATGGAAGGTTTGAAGTGACAATAGCCGAGGTATTTAAAGAGCCAGACATGGACAATCCCGTAACACCAGTACCCTTTACAATAAACTTGTTGGACGGTCAAACAGACAACTACAAATTGGTACAGATTGTTCCAACTAAAGGTTTTATTGGGGATTGGGGAGTTTACCATGTAAAGTTTGAGGTCAGTTCAGTATGCTTATTTTATCTGTTTGCATAGAATATTTGGACCCAAAAGAGTTTAAGAATTGCACTAAAATAAATAAAAAATTATGCAGGCAAAAGATATGCCTGTAAAGGGCTCAGCCCTTAGTGCTAGTGCAACGTACAGAATTCGGATTATTAACCAGAATTTCAACGATCCAGGTAACCTTGATCCTGGGTTAGATATTTTAAATAACTACTGAAAGTCATAACTGGAAACCTGTGCTTTGCGTTTAGAATTCGAATTCCCCGAGAAGGACAACTCATCAAGGGTCCTTATACCGTTGGTGGGTGCAGAAAAACACTTTAGTACCCTTCAATCTTCCCGTATCTTTTTATTTATCGAGCATTTTCAAAATTTTATTTTAGAAATCAGTACCCGGCGAAAGACTACTGGATAGCGAAGAAATTCCCGTGAAAGCGATTTATGCCGACGATAAGGGTAAGATTTATTAAAATTAGTCCAAAGAACAATACCAATATTGATCTCTGTTTTGGTAAACTATAGATGACGAAGACACTGGAAACGGTAAAGTTTCCTATGAAATCATAACCAACGACGAACTGCCAAGTAAGTAACGCAGTTACAGACGTTTAAAGGACTATGAAGCATTTAGATGCAAAAAGAGATTCAATGAACTTAATCCTTGTATTTTAAGACGACGGTTCCTCTATTTTCTCATTGCGACAAGTACGAAACGAATGGGTCATTTATTTGGACCAATCTTTAGAAGATGATCCGAATGCCAAGGATTATGTGGTAAGATTTTATAACATATTATCATTTTCTGGTAATACGATAACTGAAGGACAAATGCATATACCATAAATGATAGGGAAAGTCTGTAAAATGTTTAGAAAAGTCTGCATAGTTTACGAAATTCAGTAGAATTTTAGTTAAGTCTGCAATAGTTTAGGAAAGTCTACAAGTTTAGGAAATTAAGTAAATGTTTTAGGAAAGTCTGCAAGTTTAGGAAATTCAGTAAATGTTTTAGGAAAGTCTGCAAGTTTAGGAAATTCAGTAAAATTTCAGGAACGTCTGCAAATTTTATTAGTGAAGCCTGCAATTTTAGGAAAGTCCAACAAAGTGAGCAAAATACAAAGAAATGCCACAAACTTTTTCAAGTTCCCCTTTGAATAGCTTACGATAAGGGCTAAAGATAACCCACAAGAGGATGAGCAAAGAAGTGCCACAGTCCTTTTAACCTTCATAATCGTCCCGGACTTTAACCGAGAACCCCTTTTCAACGACACAACAACCGTCAACGTTACAATTCCGGAGAATCTGGAGGGATTCGAGGTCAGAATTACGGAAGCGTATGACCCTGACTCAGACCTTATCGGAGTAATTCCTGGCTATGAAGAGCAAATTATTTATTACCATCTTGTTGGTAAGTTGTACCTATTTAACTGCTTCGTTGTACCATTTTAAATTCATCACAGATACCTGCTCAAAGCTATGATTAATGTTCAGCAAATATTGCATATGAAACACATTCCCGAGAAAGCTCATGCAATGCTTATCCTCTAAAACATTTCAGGCGGCGATATCCTTTACTTTGAGACTGAGCAAGATAACCCCATGATAAGAACTAAAGAAACCCTTGACCGAGAAGAGTTTGACGCTCACCAGGTGACAATATTTGTTTCGAATTCGCCAACACCCCCAGAGAGTACAACCCCTCCGGACCAAGTTGACCCTTCGAACCCACAATACCTAGTTGTCACGATCTTCGTGGAAGATGCATACGACACAGCTCCGGAGTTTAACCAGACAGGAATAATAACTGCGGGTATCGCTCCCAACAGTCTGCAGGATGATGTGCTGCTAGAAATCGTTGTTTTTGACCGTGATCTTGATGACAAAATTACATTTACCATCTCATCAGAGTAAGACTCAGACTCTATTTCCCTTTAAAAATGATGATATAGACATTTCCCGTAATATTTTTTGTATTATTTATAATATTATAAAATAGAATAATTGCATCCAATCCATCGCTACCGGGATCTAATCAATTTGTATTAGAAGCTAAACCTAATGCGGATGATACGGCAGTTTTAAAACTTGGGTTTAGCCCACAACCAACCATGACAGGATTTTTTACCTTTGATATTACATCTAAAGATCTAGGTGACTAAATTTTTTTTATTGGCTTGTTAAATCAATCGGAATTGGAAATGAAACGCAGTTAAACCTTCTTAAATGCCATCATTTTAGGACAACTTAGCACCACAGCTCAGTGCAAAATCTACATAATTAAAGACAGCAATGTCGTCGAGTTTAGATTTTTGAATCGGAGAGAATTTGTTGAGGAAAAACGAACAGAAGTAATTGATTTATTATGAAAGATTTAATTTAATGCAATAGATATATCCAATTATCTAAAGCTTATTCTTTCCATTTCCATTTAATTCAATAATCCGAAGCTCGCTCAAATCCTTACTGATGCCTTTTCGTGCCGATGCAACATTGATAGGATTACTGAGGACATTAATGCAGTTAATGCAACTTATGCAACCGTTGTTCGGGCTCATTTTATCGATTTAGCTACTAATGAACCGGTAACTGTACTCTTTTTAAGCATTTCTCCAGGATAAAATCCCAATTACCCTAAATCCTCGCCCATATGCCGCCCTCGTTAATGACACCGCACGCCCATCCTTTATATGTTAAAGGGGTATCTCTCCCATGTTAAAAATCCTTCAAAATCTATACAAGCCGCGGCATATGGGCGAGGATTTAGTGTACCTTGTTTTAAAACAGATAAAGTAACAAAAACTGAAAATATTCTTCATTTTTATAGGTTGCTGCAGCCTACATTACCGAGTAAGTCTAAATCTTTATTTGTAGCTATAAAAGCATGCATGCCACATTTCCGATTGTAATTCTGCTTCAGTTCCGGGTTTCCTCCCCCTAACCTTTCCATGCTTTAAAATATAAATTGTCAATTTACGATTTCCAAGTTTAATAACCAAAATAAGCATAACCCAGTTGATTTTTCGAAATATGTAGACAACAGTTCGACCCAGTGGTGAACACAAAACTGATAGCCGCTCTGGTCGATGCAGGTCTTACGATAACTGCTATCGGTAATTCATCCACAGTGTCATCCGACAACCGCTTAATTGTCTATCTATTAATTGCTGGAATTGGTATAATGGCCGTGGTACTTTTAGTACTTTCTGCAACCTGCTATTTTAACAATAGAGGGTATTAAATAATTTCCCATAATTCCAAGGATTTTTTCTAAAAGTTTCTGGAAAGAATACTGTAAGATCATAAACCTATAATTAACCCAATTTCCATACAGTTTGAGTCGTCGGGTGAGAGCCTTAACGGCCACAACCTTTGGCTCTCAACAATCAGGGCTTAATCGAACTGGAGCAATTGTAGAGCTTCCGAACACTAATGAGTTCGCTATCGAGGGTTCTAACCCTATGTGGAGTACAAGCCCTGTTGACCGGAAGACCCCACAGTTTGACGAAGAAAGGTACATATGAATTACTATAAAAAAAACTGCGTCAGAAATGCAATAAACCTTCATCTTATTTTGATATTTCCTAGCGTTGGTAGTGGGGGTTCTGTCCTAATCGGGGTTGAGGATGAGGATGATTTCAAAAACTATAAATCCTCAAACAATCCCTTGTACAATGGAAACAATAACGATTCCGACGAATATACAAAGGATCTTTATGACACTCCGAGTAAAAACTACAAAAATGCAAAGGGTCCGACCCCCTTTGGGGACTTTGGAACGAAAGA
>JAQFZX010001162.1:0-34873 GCA_034682405.1 Hydroisotoma schaefferi | reverse complement strand
TGTGATTTTCGTGGAAAAGTAGACAAAATATTTTTCAGGCTATTTAATTACCCGATGTGGTTTTTTTACCCCCACGGTACTTCAAACTGTAGATTTGGGCCAAACTATTTACATTTTTGTGATTTTCGTGGAAAAGTATGAAACCATATTTTAGGCTATTTAATTACCTGGTGGGGTTTTTGGACCCCCACGGTTCTCTGGACCGATCGGTCTCAACTTTCACACTGCACCTAGTTAGCGCAGTTGCCACCTGTGTGCGTATTTTAAGCCAGATAGGCAGGGTAGGTTCTGAGATCTCGTGCGCACGGACGGACACCAGACAGACGGACACGACAACCTATATAGCCCTAGAATGGGCTAAAAATACATTTAGCCATTATTTATCGTATATTTAATTGCAATCGTGCATCGTTCGCTTGCTACAAACCTTGCCCTCAATTTCCATGCTACTACTCTACTGGATTCCTTCACCTTATTTGCACCACAGAGCCGACCTCGTGTACTGTTTCTTTCTTCAACAACTTGAATCGTTCGTGTGTCTGAATCATATCCATCATCTGCCAGTCCAAAAAGTAAGTGAGAGTTGGGTTTACCGTTGCCCATCTCTCACAAGCAGAGCAGCAGTCAGCGTACATAGTCAGCCAACTAAAAAAGTAGGTAAACGACAAAAACACGCCGAGTTAAAAAATACATGACCAAAGCCACTCTGTCAAATTCCTGCTTCTTTTTCTCATCTCTCTCCCTCTCTCTGTTTATTGCCAGTGAGACGGGGGGATATTTTTCTTCCAAATCTCAAGTTGCAACTTTAAGCTCAGTTGCTCATTGTACAAACAAAGATTATCTTATAGTCCACTGTTTCTTAAAATCCAATACAATAAAAGAGCGAATAAGAAAAAGATGCCTCCACAAAGTAAAGTGAAGCAAGGCAAGGCTTAGATAAAGAGAAACTATTCAGCCTTTCTTGGCCAACTTGGCACTCACTTAGTACAAGAGCGTTTATTAACTTTTTCTGTAAAAAAATAAGTTACAATCATGGCACGATAGGCCTACATCAGTCTCTGAACAAGGAGTTTTGTTTATATTAACAAACTCGAATTCAAGGATCTCATTACACGTTAGCGGAATAGTAGAAAGCAGTAGTTGTATTAGCCGAGTATTATTATTATTAGTTGTAGCAGCAGTTGTAATCGTAGTAGTAGTAGGAGTAGTAGTAGTAATTGTAGTAGTAGTAGTAGTAGTTGTAGTAATAGTAGCAGTAGTGGTTGTAGTAGTAGTATTAGTAGTAGTAAGTAGTAGTAGTTGTAGTAATAGTAGCAGTAGTGGTTGTAGTAGTAGTATTAGTAGTAGTAAGTAGTAGTAGTAATTGTAGTAGTAGTAGTAATTGTAGTAGTAGTAGTAGTAGTAGTTGTAGTAGTAGTAGCAGTAGTGGTTGTAGTAGTAGTATTAGTAGTAGTAGTAGTAGTAGTAGTAGTTGGACTGAGAGCCCAAGCCGGCGGACTTATATAGTCCGACTGTAGTAGTAGTAGTGCTTTTACTGGTTAATCATCCGACTTTTTGTATTGTTTTCACAAACATTAAAGTGGGCTAGGTGTTTCTTTTATTATGCCTCGTTCTATCTTTCTCTTTCTCAACCACTCAATCTTTATTATATTCTCAGTAACAAAGTTAGTTATCATGTTAATTTTTTCATACAAATCCGAACCAGCCATGCCAGTATCTTACAAAGAGAGGTGAATTATTCTTGGAGGAGTTGTGTAGTTGTATACAGTTGCAGACATCTGTTCTCTCTCTTTCCCTATTGCCTTTACTTTTACTTATGATTTCACATGGGATTTTATGTACAACTCTTTTGCTTGCTTGGTTTCTTCATCTTATTCTGAGAAAAATCTTCTAGCATCGAACATTCTACTACAATTACCAGTAATAATAATGTCCTTATTGATTTCTTGCCAACGGAGGGCGGAGACTTCCTTCTGCTGTTGATGCTATTGAGCCTCGAAGTGGTATTTATTGCCTAACTAAAAATAACAAATGATTTCCAAGAGGCAGTAGAAATCACCATGCCTAGTTTGGAATCTTTATGCAATCCTTGGAGAATTATAAGAGCTTTTAATACATTTTTGAGGGTTTATTTTACTTCAGATTCAACATTACTTTTTACAACATACAATTACAGATTAAGGTAAACTTATTGCAGTAAAATCTGGATACAAATATTTTCTCAATTATTCGCTCGAGAGCTTGTTCCTTGATTTTATAGAGGTAACTGTCGACCTTATTTATTTATGCATATGCCATACTGATGATCCTTCGGGTAAGTTTTGTTTGCAACAGTAATGTAAGATTTCTCCGGTGGTAGATTGAGTAGTATATTTTTTCTATCCTCGACTGGTCTAGCTGTGTTTAATGTGTAAGTAAGGCACTCGAACATAATGTAATACCCGGGTGGTTGATACAACCATGGATATCCAGCCGCTTGATCTGATTCAGAGTGAAAGGCGCAGTCAGAGTCAGTCAGTGGTGGATAGTGGATGAGTAAGATTTTAATGCAAAGAGTGAGTTTGTTTATCTCCAGGGATTGGAATTTTATCGGATAAACCCAACCACGGGCGATAGATACAGAGAGACGTGGATCTCTGAACTGAGCAGCCCTGGGTTCACTTTGATATTGATATCTATCTCTCTCTGCATGGTTTGATATGATTTAGGACGACACACATCATCACATACTCACTGTCTGGTCGCTAACTAACCTTCGGGTAGCATACAGATATCTTCATCTCTATATTACATAGCTTTCACACAGAAAATCCTTGGCTTCCGAAGGGACTGAACTTTTTGCTACAATCTTATATATAGATATAGATAAAATAGCATTAAGCTTTGGGCTACAGATCAAAAAATTCATTTACTGGAACATAAGTTAATAAGGATTTAGCTGTTTTGTTCTTGTACTTTAGCATTTGATAAATAAATTAGCTTGAGCCGTTAAAATTTCTATTAAAAATTATATAAAAGAGTTTTAGAGTAAAAGAGTAAGACTTTTATTAAACTGTATAACATTCATTCAAATGTCAAATTTATTTTGCCGAAAGTGGAAAGAATGTGTAAGTTAGCTAGTAGAGAGAAATGTCTATTATATTCCGGTTTGACAATACTAAACAGGGATGTTATGAACAAGCCACGAAGCCCAACCTAAAAAGTCTCCTGTCTTGAGATCCCTTCCTCCTTCCTTCCTATTATAGTATTGTACATCCTAGTAAAATAGAAAAGACTTATTGAACATAAGTCACCATCTCCTCAAGTAAGTGAAAAAAAGATTCTCGGAAGCTTCTCTTCCAAACAAAGTCAAATATTATATCGAGCGAAGGAAAGGAAGGGACAAGGATCACAAAAGAACGTGGTTGAGGAATCTCTGAAAACTGGAGGGGTTTAGTTAGACCCTTTAAAAACTACTGTGTAAATAACTTCCAACGTTCTTAGACCTTCTCGAGCAATTCATAAGAATCCACTTGAAGCAGACACTTCCCAAGTTCACTTAGCACGTTTAACCTTTCCTTCACCTATAATATAATGTACGATCCAACTAAAAACTTCCTAATATTTAGTGGATATAGTGCAACAGTGCAAGAGTACGAACTACAGTAACTTGAGCACCTATCAAGATGTGAAGGAAGATTTTCATAATAGCGAAATGTCTTCCGGGACTCATTATCATCAATAGATCATTCATATATTCACTCATCACTTGCCGTCTTATGCAGATTAAGACATTTTGTAGTAACGTTTATTTTCCTTTCTTTAATTCAATTTCTTAACCTTTTTTACCCTTCGTGTAAGTTGGCGTACTCAATCTGATAATAAATATTAAAATACATCTTTTTGCTTTAACTCAATTTAAACAATGCACCAATTTTTTCAGGTACTTTTTAGTTAGTAGTACTTGGATTAATAGTACTAATTGAAAAACACCAACCATTTGCCACAAATCAGTGCAAAACTATCTGCTAACTAGCCTCTTAAATTCTTCTACCCAGAAGCCAACTTCATTTTCTCACCTTTCCTTACCTTAACCTTTTACATGTTGGTTTGGTATTGCATTTCCGTCATAGACTTTTATTTTCTAAATACGTTTTGCATGTAAAATAGAATAACACTCCAACCTGCTCTCTCTCCCTGCCATACCTTTGCACTGTGAAAATTCCTATGCAATTCTATACACGGAGACGGAATCCGTCTCCAAGAGATTTACAAGGGGAATTTTAAAATGAATCTAGATTCTGCGATAAAAATGTAGTTTTCGTACATTTACTCATGTCCTTCCGTCTTTTTACTGGATTGAAGTAAAATGTATACAGAAAGCATGAGAAATATGTATACATGCTTTTTTAGTGCCTACCTATCTTTTTGCATCCTTTCGGAAGTAAGACATCCCACTACACATGAAAACCTAACAACCATGTTTTGCCTGTATAGTATGTCAAATTAGGTAACAAAAGCAGCTATCTATAGATTTATAACTGAGTTAGGAAGGCAGATAATACGATTTCACTACGGAATACCACCTTGGTTTTTTTCAATTGAATAAGACATGTGAACATAATCTTACCTATCAATGTGCCTAACTTTCTCCAGGAAGTTTCACTCATATTAAGGAACTGTACTGTGTAGTCGCTTTTAATCTTTGTGTAAAACTCCTTCTGTGTTTTTTCAACTGTGTCATTTCTTGGTATGAATGAATAGATTTTTTAAACCATCGTTATTTTACCCTATTAGGTATTTATTTATAATATGATAAAAAATGTCCTGCTACTCTATAATCCAACTTCATACTCAACTTTCTCTACGTGGAAACATTTCATAAATTCTCTCTAATTAATATTTCACTAGGGCGAAAGTAAAGGTACATAAATACTAAATAAAAACGAATATAAACTACGATTTGCATATTTTATGCTTGTAATCCTCAAAATAATGTAACCTATTAGTAGTAGTACAAATTAATAGTTTACATTTCTTTGACATCATAAACGTCATTGTTTGTTTGCTGCATTAGACGTCAATATTGCCAATAGGATTAGGTAGGTAGGAGATAGAGAAAATAGAATCAACTCTGGGATTGAGTCAGAGAGAAGATATAGGATTCATAATAATATTGAATCAGTAGAGATGAGTAAAGAATACTTGGAAAAACACACAAGTGCCTAACTAAATAACTATCCCGTGTTTCATCCCGTCTTTGCTTCCTTTCGACTCAACTTCACTGAATCCAACACGCTAAGTAAGGCTGTAAATTCATAAGCTTTCAACACCACTCTCTGCCTTATTTCTTCAAGTACAACTACAATGTACTTAACTCTTGTATAATACAACCTGCAGTGGCACAGTATTCACCTCCTTCTTTTACACCTTTACTGTATTAGTTACATTTCGTATTTCCGGAAAATGCTCCCCCGGGGGAGTTAATTTTCAAAGCAAAAATTGAAAAAACTTTTAACATGGGGAAGATAGGGCGACTTTAAATTTTTAACATGGAAAGGATAGGGGGATTTTTTCGAGGGGGGAGTAATTTAGGGAAGGGAGTAATTTTCGGAAATACGGTACGTACCGCTGGTAGAGTAAAATACATTCTATAGTTGTATAGTAGTCCTAACATAACATGTACCGTACATCATGGTACTGCTGCGGTCTCCCTCCCCCTAAGTAAGTAGCCCCTTTAATAATAGGCCTAGTAATCGTCTCAAACGTTATATTGGAAACATTTCCAGAATTAAATAGTGGCCCGGGCTGGATTTTGAGAGACGGCTTTACTCCCAATTGAACTTACTCTACATGTTACTTACAGAGTTCCATGTGCAGAAGCGATGATACAGGGCCGAGTACGTAAGAAGGAATATCCTTAAAGTTTATTACCGAAAAAGGGATTTTCCCTTAAAAGATAGAGAATAATAATTGAACTTTAGTCTATACCTTACAAGCATAGTAAGTTAGTTATTACAATTTGGTTACCCGAAAAGCCTTTACCTCTTCTAAGTTATTATTTGAGCAAGGATACTTTTTTTTTAAATATACGCTGGTTTCTTCTGTTTAATGCAAAATTCATACGTTACATTATTAGTTTCTAGTGTAGGAGTTTCATACCCGAGAAAGAAGTTGGTCGGACAGAGTTACACCAGAGCTAGTACGTACAGTAGTTCGTCGCTAGACAGAGACAGACAAACCGACCGACCAAGTTGTGGTATAGTATAACTTACTTGCTCTTCTAAGAACTACTAACTTACTAAAACACGAGGCCTATAAGGACACATAAAACTATATAAATGCAGATTTGTTTCTACAAGGCCAGAGTATCGCTAAGCTTTTGTTTCTACCTTTTACGCTATCATATATTAAGTAGGTAAAAATCAGTTCAGGTCTATCTATACATTTGAATCGTTTACCCCCCTCCACCTACAACTTACATACTATAACTAACTAGCTTTATGGATGGATCATCGGTGCAAAACTTTGCAATAAGATCAATTTTACTCTATGTATGTGATGTTCTTACATCTTGCTGACGATCTACGATATAGCTGCCTATCTACCTGTTACGAGCACTAGTACCAGTAGTGTAGGCTCAAGTACTTAACGTACGGCAGCTGCATGTGTTTATTACTACACATCGCTAGAGAAAAGATATAATACCCGAGTTTTAGCCAGTTACCTAGTTGGATTAGAAAGTGAATGTCCGCTTGCTGGCTAAATGTTCCTAAGCTCCGATATAATATAGTAACTGTTTTAGCAAAGGATTATATACCTATTTCCTCCTTAGGAAAGATGTAAGCATGGTTTAGAGAAGAGGCAAAGAGAAAAGATGATGATTACACCTCTCTCTATGTAAGGATCGTCGTCATGTAAGGCTACAAAATAAGAATATACGAAGAAAGCATGTAAACCTGAAGAAATAGAGGGATCTGTAGCGACATAAAAGTACGGGGATATTAGGATAGTAAGAAAATGTCAGTAAGGTTGGGTGATATTTGGACGTTGAAGGGTAGTAGTATTATTACTAACTAAGAACTATCAGACCTACAGTCCGTTATTAGTAGGAGTATTAGTGGGTAGAACATGTAATACGAAGACATACACAAGGAATGCATGTATTTATTATCTCCGTCCATGTGTAAGTCAGGCAGTGGCAGGCAGGCAGAGAGTCGAGCGGGTAGAAAGTGTTCGTTGAGAAGGAAAGGGAGAGAGAGTAATACTAAAAACTAGCAAGTCTGGTGTCTGTAATGCCCGTCGTTGGTAAAAGCCCGGAGTTAGGTAGAGATCGGTTTTTTCGGCTAGAAGGTCGGTGGTCGACGGGTTTTACAGCCACGGCGCAGGGCTGCACCCCGACTGTCAAAAATGGATTCCGGAGTGAAATTAGGGCGAAAATCCTTTCTCTTTTGAAACAACTTTTTTTGACGCCCGAAATTTTTACTTTTTTCCGTTCGAAATTTTTTCCAATGGCCAGTCCCTGTGTGGAACGTCCCATTCAGTTCAATTGGAACTTTACTCATTTTATAATCCTCAGTCACTCTCTGTTCAATTAGCCCCTTTTTACCATTACTCTGTAATACCAACCAATACATACAATTTCAATACAAAGTAATAGCTGAATCATCCTGTAGTACACCTCTCTCTTGCTCCTAGCTAGAAAGAATCCAAATCATCAACCAACTCTCCTTTCAATACTACGGCAAAGGAAGGATCGTGCTATGTATTAGCACCAGTAAAATGTAACCATCATTCCAACATACATTCAACAAATACGGATACTCACTCATCACTGCTGGCTGGTGTAATATTACTCTTTCCGGATGCATTGTTGCAAAAAAAGAGATATTTTATAGCACTTCCGAGCGACTCGTACCACCCACATGTTTGCTAAGTGATCCTGAAAGAACCATCTCAACAATTAGTGGGTCTAGCTCAAACCAGAGTTGTAATGAGGAAAGGTGCATTCTAATATTACTTTCACTTGGTTATGACATAAGAGAAGTACACCTACACTCTTCGTATACCTACATACTACTACTTCTTATCCACTTATACTATTACTTGGGATGTGTGATATGGTTGAGTAACTGAGGTTAAGGAAATCACGACGATACGGGTGCAAGTGGAACTGTTCAGAGGAGTAATTGCAATTTTTTTTAACCGAGAAAGGAAGTGCTAATGGGTTCCTTTAGAACCGTAGGAATTCCTTCAAGTTGAGATCATCTTTTGAGTTCTATTTATTGGAATTTGCTACACTCTACATGCCCTAGTCGAATATCGTAAAGGGAATCCTAAAAATCGCTTTGGGGCTGGACTATGACTTGAAGTGTTTTCTAAAGAATTTGAAATTGCATTGAAATCCCGATTCTGAAAGCTGAAGGAGAGTGAAATCAAGTGAGTGTGAGTTTAATCAATCGGTTGGTACTTTTTTGTGGCGTTTCATGTGGGATTTTCTGTTGAATATTTGAAGCTTGAAAAGTATGCACTTTTCAGTAACACTATTTTAGGTTTTTATACATTTTAAAAGTACATGTATGTTTATCGTGTTCTCCTCCAAATATAAATCAAAATCTTCGCAGAAATACAATCCAGCCAAGCAAAGGAGAGCTTATAAAAATATTTATTAGTGATTAATTAATGAGTTGGTAGAAGAATGTTTGAGTTGTAAAAATTCTGGTTACATTTCAATATCTGAGTTTCAGCGATTACTAAGATCAGTTACTTGAAAAAGAAGTAACACTGGTGCTCTCATCATTGAAATATTAAATCGGTGATGAAGTAAAATATTGTGAAGGTCTTATGCTGTTTTGGCTTTGATCATTGGAAAAGTTGTGAAAGTAAAAATGATAATTTAAATTAAATTTAACGAAGCAAATTATTCCGTTCAGTCAGTGATTGATTAGTGGCCGTGGCTGTTGATAATAATCATAAATCTTAGATCAAAATAAAGGGAATATAATACAGTGTGTTATGCAGAAATTTATCTAAATAGTATACGCATTAACTTATTGCTGATTTCTCAGGGAAAAGGCTCATTAATCATTGAAATGTTATCCTTGTGAAGTATTGTGAAATGAGTGTACACATTTTCAAGCAGGAGTAGCAGCATCATTATCAGTATAAGCTTCTGTGTAAAGTATATAAAAACTAAAAGTAATAAGTTGTGGATCCTGAGAATCCGAGGAATCGATTTCCATTGTCAAAGACGGGAAGGATCTGAGGAAAGTCCGGTGGGGATTTGTTTTGTGCAAATACTCAAAAATGGCAAACATGGCACTTCAGGGGGCTCTGCCAATTTAAAGTGGTGAGTATTTTAGAAAAGGTTCTAGATAACTTTGGCAAGTTTATCCGTTTATTAACTAAACTTTGATAGGTCTGAGTTTCTATCAAATATAAGTTGTTTGATGTACAAAATTAATAATTTCTTTTAGGATGTTATCTCGAAGGTTTTATTTACTTTTGCTGAAGTTATTTTGTGAAATGTTTCGTAGGTTTGTAATACCAATTGTCGTGTTAAGAAGTATACGGCAAGCGGAAGTAGATTTAGAATGTATTCAAGCATTAAATATCCTTTCTGAAACATAGGGTAAACCTTTATGTACCCGAGGACTTGTTAAACGTTACCCTTCCTTTAAAAGATCATTTTGATAGCAAGCTTTCAAACCAACTTTACCTATTACAACCAACCAACAACTAAAATACTATTCTTTAACATAAATCAAGCAGCCCATATGCTCATCCGGTATTACTTTACATTACAACCCCATTGCCAAAAGAAGTTACCACAAACCGGTTGTAATAATTCGTTCAATTGTTTTGCCTTAAAATCCTGCTGCTACCCAAAATCAATAAATATGCAGGCAAGGCAGTACATGAAATATATTTTATGTCCTTTGAATTACCCATCGTTGCATGCATATCCTTGCATTCTCTCATCGAGCAAGATCAGCCTTTATTGCTTATCCTAAGTTTATATGCAATAATACAAAGTGTGATTTACACAACAGTTTGTTAAGAAATTGAATGGCTTCGTTCTTTCTTGTAAGGCGTGTGTTGCAGTTTGTGGTACACATACTTTCCTGAAAGGTCTTGAAAACTTGACCTCTGTCTCCCTCCACGTGCATGACTTTCTTCATCTTAACTCAACTCCTTTGTGGACCCTAATCAACTAAGATGACAGTTGTGACAGTCAGTGGGGTTTAAGTACTTACTTGAGGCTAATATATCAAACTCCTTTCCTCTTTTAGAAACTAACAGTTTTATTAGATCCTGGCAAACTGCACGAGGATATTTTAATCGATTTGGTGGAATTTGTCATTTATTTTCAAAGGTTTCAAATAGGGAAGAAGGGGATTTATATAATTATCATCCTTATCTTTTCATAAAACTGTCTAGCTTATCTCCTGTGGAGTTTTTATGCCCTCAGTTACATGTATTATTAGGTTAGAAATAGTATTTTCATTTTAGAATGATTTTGTAAACTTGGTTTGTAGTTCATAAATCATAATTATTTATTCTGGCATTGTATTAAATACTATTTGGTGAAAATTCTCTTTAGCAAGTTTATTTGGCAAAGTATTTGCTTTTTGATAAAACTATCAAATATGCATTCATGGTGCGGTTGTATAATAAAATAATCAATTTTCTACCGTAACAAGAATAAACTAATGGCAGGATTAAAGGTGCGGAGATTTATCCAGACGAAATTATATTTTGTGAAACATTATTATTAAAATTAAAAGCGTTAATCTCAAAATGTATTTTAAGTTGAAGTTGAAGTAAAGAAAGTCAAAATTGTTTGTCGGTTAAAAAATTTGAGAAAGTACAAACGAAATGGAAAAGTTTGTGATCGTAACCAAATGATCGGTCTTTTAAACGCTATTAATTATTATTCGTACAGCAACTCGACGCCATATAAAAACAGCTAACCTTTAACGCTGTTTTCGTAAAAGTAAAGATATTATTGTATCAAAGTTAAATCGACGTGTTTAATTCCTTAAACTATCACAACTACTGACAGTACCTCAATATTTTTTCTTGGAGAGGAAAACAAAGCCTCTGCTTACTACTTTAGTTTTAATAAAAGATCCGGTTAGGTTTTTGCAACCTTAGATTTACTAATCACTTGCTAACTAAATCTACAGCTCTATTAATGAGCTCAAAGTACTCTTTACTTGGGTTTAAAGATCTTGGGAAAAGTTACACTTACAAACGAATGATCAAAATCAACCTCGAATTCATTATTTAGAAGTTGCATGCACAGTACAGTAATGATAATAAAAGCAATAGCCTAACTTCAGTATTTTCTATGCTTAAAAATCACACTGTGTTAAAATCTCCACTAAGCAACCAGTACGCATAATTAATTCCTATTTAGTGATTCTGATGAAGGCTGTTTACATAATAGAATTAGAGATAAAATCTCCAGCTAGAGAGACGCCAGTCAGCCAGGTTTTTCCTCTTTGTACAATAAACAAAGTGTAATTATTCCGCCTTCCAGTACTTAACTTACTAACTACCTTCCTACCACAGACTATTGAAAAAGACCCATGAAGACCGTTTGCTCCAACTAATAAAATCCTTCTCTCTGGTTTATTTAATAATTTTTTCCGAAAAAAGTAGGTTGAACGAAACGATACTGCAGTATCACATAGTCTCAGTAAGTAAAGTGAGTCCTCGTTGTCCAAATGTATTTTTGCCCGCATAGATTCCTTCATTCTTGCCTTCGGTATTTAGTTTTAGTAACAGATACTCACTGTATGTGGGAATATTAGCCAACCAGTCAGTAAGTAGAGTAAACAATTGGGAGGGGAAAAGGTGTCTGGGGATTTTTCTCGCTAGACTTTCTTTATCAAGGGAAAGGGAAACGTGTTAGTAACAGTAAAAGTAGCACTGAATTAGTAGCTGGCGTGCTGGATGAAATGAAAACATAAAGTTAGACGCGGTGATAGTGTAAGTTACTAATAAATAGGGGATATTTTCATTATAATAACAGGTATTGAGGTTAGATATAAGGATAAATGGAGAAAGTAAAATTATGTTAAGCATATTGGATCGTGTAAATAACACTTTTATAAATAAAGTGTTTAGTTTAGTTACTATTCTCCACATAAATGTTTTGAACCACAGTTAGCGTCCAAGTTTGTAGTGTTAAATTATCATTTGTTGAGTTGAGTACTAGATTTGTGGAAGAAAAGTATGAACTGAGGTCAACCTCGAGTAATAAGTGGACTTCACCAAATAAGCATCTCTGATCCCTTTAGACCAGCTTTAATTTTGATCAAGACTCAAGACGGATTAGCCATGTCTTCCCATCAAATTTTACGGAGCTAACGAGAGAGAATAAATTAAGAACATGCTTTATAATAAATTAAATGAATAAATCTGCAATATAAATGCTTTAACTATTATTTACATATTATAATACGCGTAATTGATCGTAATAGTAGTTAAGTATTAATTTCGCTAGGGAGTTATTGTTGGGTATAAAAAAAGCTCATAAGCTCTAAATATACCAAACCAGAGATTTTATTTTTAACATGAATAGAATTAAGTGGAGAGTAACTACTTAAGTTGGGGAATCCCAACCGGAAATACAACAGTATTTTAATTATTGTCTAATAAAGTTTGTTGAATAAGTTTACTCTTAATGCATCAATCGGTAAGTGGCAGTATATCGATTCTTTCTTCCTTCAAATAAACTACCCATCATGTTTTTGGAGTCGTTAAAAATCATTTGCCTGCGTTATGCTAGTTGGCGTGTGGCATGATTAAATGTTTGCAAAGAATACGTGAATCCGCTCTATTTTTAAGAAGAATATTCACGCACATTGTCTCGAATATTATCATTTTTAGTAGTAGTATCTAATTATTTTCTCGTTAAGTTACGCTGATTGTTGCATACTTCTGCGTACCTACTGTTCCAGTTTGTATGTTAAGCCGTACTTTCTGCAAACCACCTCTATCTCCAAGAAGTATTCCCTTTAAATTCTTTTCAAAGTTTAATTAAGCTAAATTACTTTCATATGAACTAAGGAGTTCGGTACAGCTTGTTTATTTGTACAAGTATATTATACAAATTATGATTAGGTAGTTAAATTACATTGCGGTTTCTTCAACCCTGTAAAAATAACGGAGCATTACTTTCATTACACCTGAAAATACTATCGTGTCTTTAGTTAAAACATATAAAATGCTGAACTAAGAATTATCAGTCCAGCTCATAATATATTACATTTCACTGCAAAGAAAATCGAAACCAGGACAAAAGGTGTCCCTGTGAATTTCCCTTTTAGGAATAAAATTAACAGAAACGATAAAGCATTGGTTTGACTTTCACCAGGAGAAATTCCTCCAACCTTTTCTTCCTTACTGTTAATGAGTCCAAGTGCCTTATTATTAATAAAGACTTGATGATGATGGCTGCTCACTAAAGACCAGTTTCTTTCTTTTGTTTCGATTCTCTACACAATTATTATGTAAGGTCTACAAAATGGAAGGAAGAATCATGGACGCTTTCAGTTATTGCCTTTAATGAAATGCTCCATCTCCGTGATATAATATGTGCATGCAAGGTTATATGTGGGCTATGTAAGGAAGACTACCTAATTTATAAAGGGGTTCCCAGCTTCTAATTTAGATAGAGAAACAGAGTCATAGTTAGTTAGTCTAACGACTGCTACTCATGATTTTACACCGTTGTTGCTCAGTAAGTTAGTAAAAACCTGGATACTCAAGACTCATTTATATCTGAGTACATAATTTGGCTGTCGCCTCATCTACTTCTGAACTAGTAACCTATAGATTTATTATTGTGTATACATAAATGCATTTTCAGGGTTAGCTCTTTCGTGAAATAAATTCAGTTTACTTAAGATATCGTTAGGTGATCTAGTACTTTCGCTGTGCACGTTTCTTAATCCTTCTTAATTATGACTCCCACATTGTAATTTGTAATGCGTTTTAACCACCAATTGATCAAAGAAAAGAAAAGACCAACTTGAATATCTGAAAGTTAATGTGCTCAAAGCTCAAGTCAAGCAATCAGTAGATGGGTTATAAAACATGGGATACTCTTTCCATCCAATAATGCACGTGTAAAGCACTATGTGTGCACTGCGTTAATTATTAATGATGTTTTTCCACTTAGTTGAACACCCAATTCAATGAGCTAGGAGCATTTCTCCCACTTTCCTGCGATAGAGCTACAAATGTTTAACAGAGGTAGGTTCTGCAGTCAACGGATAACTCGTCTACCAGCTAATTCCTTTCTCCCAATTTCACTAAACTAACTAACTTTCTAGCATTCTACTACTTCCGTCTAACAACCTTAATTTTTCTATTATCAAAAGTTTTCAAACTCTTTTCTTTCTTCAAAATTCAGTACGATTGTAAAATCATTTTACGCCTTATGGGTTTGACCAGTATTATATTATTTAGAACGCTTGGTCGATCGTTTGAAAGGTTTTTATCATTTCGACAGTACCGTCGAGCCACACTTACGACATGATAATTTTGTGATGCTAATTAAATTATAAAGGTTCTTAAGGCGTAAAATAATTATACAATCGTACTGAATATTGAAGTAAGAAAAGAGTTTTAAAACTTTTGATAATAGGAAAATTAAGGTTGTTGGACGGAAGTAGAAATGTTAGAAAGTTAGTTCTTTAAATAAAAGCAGTATACTATAGCATGGACGGGTTATTTTTAAGTCACAAGTCACAGAATGAAAAGCTTTAGCAGAACGTAGCTTTCAACTTCCACGCATTTGAGCGACCGATGCAGACTATAAAAAACTATTACCGCTGATCCTTTACGACGGAACCTTTTCAAGTATGATGTTTAGGGTTGAAAGCGAGGCCTAAGTTTAAGACTTCAGGTTGAGATTAATTAGTCATGAACTTTTCCTTGCTTGCGAACTCACTATTTTTCAAGTAGCTGAGTTTTGCATATGTACTTCGTAAACTTTTAGTATATGGGTTTCCTTTTATTGAAAAATAATGAAGAAACCACTGAAAATACGGGTAAAGGAACCCTGAAGAGTTTTGTGAATTCAGGATTTTTATGACAGAGCAGGATGCTAATTTTACTACCGTAATAATAATATTATTAAACTTCAGTCAAAAGTTCAGATATTTAGGTTAGAGGTTATTAGTATATTTATCATAGACGAATTTGTAGTGCACCTGAATTTTTTAAATGAGTTCTAATTTATAAATTCGTTCGTGGTTTCTGGTATGGTTACAACTACAAGTAGAATAAATTACATTTTCATGAATGGCAGGATGCATGAGGATCGATTATTCAACCCTTTCCAAGGAATCACCCGTTGCTTCAAAGCCTGTGCACTGTTTCATAGACAGATGAAAAGGGATGAGTGTAAAACCTATGTTAAACTATCGTTGAAAAAAAATCAGTGTATTAAGTTCAGTTAGTTTTGAAATAATCTTTTCAAGCCAAACCCAAGTTTTATGGATGAGTAGGCGAAGTTTTCGGATGTTTGATTTATTAGCGGATCGGCAATTGTTAGAATTGAGCTCGCTCTCTTAATGTATCATAGAAGGACGTTCAAATCAAAGTAATGTTTTCTAGGAAATTAACCTAATAAAAAATTCGCCATTAATTACTGGCACGACCGGCAAAACGATTCTATTACAGTAATTAAAACATCAAAATCCGGCTAACGTGGTCTTGACGCTAACAGTTTCCCATTTGACACACCCTGGTGAATTTACAGGGTATTTTATGTGAAATGTCGGTTTTAATTATCGTCTAAAGTAACCGGAAGTGTGTAATGCTTTATGCATACGTTATTTTTCCACATGTATAGTAATGGCGTGTCCTTGCCTAGAGATGGAAGAAGATTGAGGATCTTTTTACAACTTGTAGGATCTTATATGCTTTTTTTTAGATTTGCTTTACATAGAATGCAAAAGATCCCGTGACTTGTTTTTAAAATCGCTATTACATAACCATATTTATGTTACTTATATATTTATTCTCAACAGCGTTTAAAACGTTTTGTCTTTTGTACAACAAATACGGCAATACTAACCCAACATAGGAAATGATCTAGTAACGTTTACTACTAAATTTTACCATCTATGAAGCACTAAGCAAATGTACAGGTTGACGTAGTATTTTAGGATCGTATTTAAAAACATACACAATTTAATTAGCAATCTATGAAAACACTCAATGAACTCTAACAAACATGTTTTATCGTCATGAAGCTAACCACATTAAACGCTGTAGATTCTCTGTGGTTGAGCAAGTGGGACTGTATGCTTTAAATATTTATATCTTTTTGGATTCGGGTAATAATACCAGTAGTACCACACAGTCAGTCTCCGTTCAAATCTTGTTCTATAAATGTAAAATCTTTTTCAACCTTTCTAACATCGCCCGCACTACTAAAGGGTGTCATGTCATCAGATATCTTTAGCATCCCATAACATTACCTCATTAGTCATTCATTACGAATTATCAACAAAATAGAGTAGGAAATAGCTCTAATCTATTCTCTCATGTATGTTAGAGGTTTTTGGCCTGTATGAAATTCAATGTTATTTTGTCCACTTAGCCTAAACTTGACTTTCTATCCTTTAAAACATTCAACACGAAACGGCCTCTTTAATTTTTAGCTGAGGTTGTTTGGAGGATGGTGTGCTTTTATTAATTCATTCGGACACAATTTCTCCTCTTCACTCCATTAAACATTCACTAGCCTAGCACTGAATTAAGCATTAGCTGGTTAGTACATTCATTGTTCGTTACGTTACTTGTTCTATAGAGGGAATCATCTAGTCAATTACATCAGACTTTGCAACTTAACTTTGAAGTAACAGGAGAATGTTTCTAATTACAGTGTAATTTCGCAAGTTAATGAATGAGTCTAGAGCGGCATTCATCTAGACAGAAGGACAAGAAGTGTCATGGACATTCACTGTGCTTTAAAGGTCTTCGGTTTAAAAGTAAATACAACAACAATGATTACAAACGTGAGCAAGAAGTTTTCTGGATTAAACATCCGAAGAAGTAAACAAACACACAGTAGTAAATAGTACGCACTTTTACTAGAATAGTATCAATAAAACTAACACAACAAAAAGCAAATACGGCCAAAGGAAGATATAAGCCCCCTCGAATAAAGTTTTTGGGACAGTTCCCAAGAAAAGAATATCTTTATGCTAAACTAAAGGGATATGCTCTTTATTTTACACGAAGGATACGACGATGATGTTTTTATTAGCGGAGGAAAATTCATGCAGGCATTTAAGAATGAATTTTACGCTATATCAGATGCAATACTTTATCTGCTCTACTTTTCCCCTCAAAGCTATTTCCGTTGCGCTGTAGATGTCTAAATATATAAAAACTAAACTTGTATTTACTATCAAACTGCCATTGAAATAGGTTTATTCAAATGTCTCTCTGTAAATGCTCTACTACTACTTTACCATTCTGACAAAGGAAAATAAAATAAAGTTTATGTCAGCCAGCCAGACCTTGATAAAAGTTAAGTTGTAAAGGATGTTTCAGAGTAAACAGGTTGTTTGGCTCCCTTCACTTAATAAGTGAATAGTAAATTATTTTTATCTTCTTGCACTGCATATCATTTTTAGATTTATAACTTCAAATGCAGCTCTCGACTTTCCCTAATAGTTCTACTACCAATAAGAAACTTTGTGCTACATTTCATTTCTATTCCATACCTTATCATACCTTCATATAGAATATATTTATTTTGTCATGAAGAGATGCGATAATGATTTTACTTCTACTACAAAAAAAAGTCCAGTCTCTCTTGCAGAGGTATCCTTACAAATGCAGAAACCAAATTTTAACCACCCCAGCCATCCA
The DNA here is from genome assembly GCA_034682405.1 of Hydroisotoma schaefferi. Lineage (NCBI taxonomy): Eukaryota > Metazoa > Arthropoda > Collembola > Entomobryomorpha > Isotomidae > Hydroisotoma > Hydroisotoma schaefferi. The sequence goes on along the minus strand of JAQFZX010001162.1, from coordinate 16,987 downwards.
ATTGACGGTTAAAAGTCCTAATCGATTTCACCCAACCCACTAGCCAAACCCTATGCTTAATCCAACTTAAACCGAAAATATATCACCCTTAAAAAGCTGTCGCTGTCAGAGTATGAATACGAAGGCCATCCCAAAATTAATATTTCCCCCATAAATCCTTCTGCAACAGAGAAAGAGAAAGAGTAGGCAATCGGCGAAGAACGGGAAATGGGAAAGAGAGATTCTTGGTTCAATGGAAATCGATCCACTTCACAACCTATCCAAAAGTAACGTTAAATGTAACGTGCGTATGGTCAAGTCAAAAAAGTACAAAAGAGTTGACAAAGATGCTTTTCTTCCTCTTTAATTGAAAACAATGTTATATCTTCCCTCATGGTTAAAAAATATCAAACTTTATCCCTCCCTATATCCTGGAGCTATATTTCATAAAACGTGGAGAAAGTATTTTTGGACAATTTACTGTTAACAACTTTACAAAATTTGGAGAACTTTAGTTCGCCACTGGCCTATAGATTTATGATTTTTAAGCTCTAGAACTTTCATATCGTTCACGAAGTGTTTTGCATTCAAAGATACCAGCTTGCTATGGCTTTAAACTAAACGCTATACACGAAGGCCTATCCGTGTCGTATAAAAGAGAAAGTAATGCTAAGATGACAGTTCATTGCTTTTTAAAATAACCTAAATTATTTAATGTTTTTGTGACCTTTGTAGGGAATCGTGTTGAGTGTGCGATGCTTTGGGTGGGCGGCTTGGTGGCGGCATGCCTCCGCCGCAGCAGTTGCTTTCATCCGCTGTGTCCACCTTCGTCACCAAGTGGCTCAATCTCGTCCTCGTTATATTTCTAATTGTTGCTCTGCCACTGAGCACACCGTCCGCCAACACTACTCAAAAATCTTCTAATAAACCCTCATCTTCCGTACCAAACCCCCAAGGATTCCCTACTTCACAGCAGGATCAGCAGCAACCGCTTGGACAATCCTCATCATTTTGTTCCCTGAATTATAAAGAGGTTCCTACAAGGACAGAATGGCCACATTGGAAGATTCGATCCGAGGAGGTTTGTTCCGCTGCAAGGGACTGGACCAAGTGTCCGGGCTCGTTTTGCGAAACCTTGTGGAACTCACCCTACCTAAAGAACCGGACGGAATTGGAGGCGAGGGAGGAACGGGCTGTCGACTTTTTTTGCGAGATGGACCGCATCCTCGACAGATTCGATTGTGCTCAGGAATATTCTGTAAATGTTCGGAGAAAGCAGTGCAAACTTTGTCGGGTAAGCCAAGCGTTGTTTTTCTGGAACAGTATATATCAAAATGTAGCAATGGAATGAGCTAAATCCTGATGTACTTATGTTTAGGACGCGTATCGGGAATGGGCCTGTGCCATGATAACCGATACTATGGAAGACGGCCAGATAGACTGCGAGACAAAGCTAATGCCCTGCCCTAGTTGTGCCTCTATTTGTCACCAAGTGATGCGACTATGTCCGTATTTGTCACCAGATCGTCTCCAAACCGACAAACTTGGCAAGCTTTCCCCTCAAGTCTCCCAATATGGGGGTCACCCAGCTTTCTACTGCCCTCTAGAAAATGACGACCCCTCTGACCCCGCATACACATCACTTTGCTACAAACAATCTATATTTTCTCAGCATGTGGACAATGACTTAGAAGAGATCTGCACCAGTCGTCGAGGGATTCAGCAAGACTACTACTACCGTCAAACGCACCACAAACACCTTCAAAAGCGTCAACACCACCAACATCATCATTTTAGCCATCCGGATAAAAACAATAATGATAAAATTAGTCCTTATGCACATAGTTATCCAACGGGAAGTAGTAGTAATAATAAACATAATTCTAACAGATTTAATAGGGATTCCAGATCTTCATCATCCACTACTTCCTCCAAGTCTTCTTCAAGTCATAGGGAACACCAGAGTGTCAAAAATGAAAAACGAGACCGTAGCGAAGATCACGTACACGATCAAAACTCCGGTTTGAAACCTAATAATAATAAGTACTACGACTCGGAAGACCCTACAGCCACAAATACAAATAACGATAGGAATTCAGCCAATTACTTGAATGACGAGGTTAGCTATAGTAGTGGAGAGAGTTTTAATAGTAATCCTAATTATCACGAAGAAGAGTCGGGTTATTATGGGGGTAGTGGCAGTGATGAATATCCCACTACAAGCCCCTCTTACTTTACTTCCTGTTGTTGGACTTATGCATCTTCCATTGTTCATTTTACCGATACTAAAGCCTACCCTGATTACAACTCTGATAAATATTTTGCCGTAGTGACAGAACCCCCTCTGGAAGTATTTAGTAAAGTTTATAGCGATTCCTTAGTAAATTCTTCCTCCTCTTCTCTGTATAACGTGAGTAGAAAGCCATCCATTAGTAAAGACAATCACGTAATTCTCAATTGTTGTGACAGTCACGGTAAATGCACCTCTAATGACCCTGAGTCTGAGACTGATGATGAAACTGATCTAGAGGATCTAGATGCCTCTACAACATATTCCCCGTATGAGGCTGAGGATGAGGAATATCTTAGTATTGTTAATCCTGCTTTAAAGAAGTTCAAATCAAGTAAGAAAAGAAGTAGCGAAACTATTGCCCATACTGCTAATAGTCACAAGGGTAATAATATCCCTGTGAAAGAGACTGTGGAAGTTTTAAACACAAAGCCTGCCCCTGAATCGCTCCGTCATAAAGATAAGGAGGAGGACCGAGTAACAGATACATTTCAATCGGATTCCAGTTCACCAGTTCTAAGTTTTAATCCAAATAATCATCAACCCGATATCCTTCAACTTGACTCCTTACTGCCAAACCCTACGCACATACCTACTGCCGCATTCGACTACTTGGACGAGCATTATTTGGACACGGAGCCGGATGGAGATGGAGGAAGTAGCAGTACAGAACTGGAGGTCGATGACGATGATACATTCGACCCTGGATTTCGACCTGAATGGTACAAAGTACGGAGTAGTATTAAGAATCCTAGGGACTTTACAAGCTCACATAATACTGCTATGGATGGTACTGGTGATACCGAAGATCCTGTTGTTGCGTTCCAGTTTAATCTTCATCATAAACCAACCCTTCAGCAGCAACAGGACTTAGTTCGATCTGATGGTTTCAAGAAGAATGATAACAATAAACTTAACTTCAATAAGCATGGCAATGATGAGCATAGCAGGGCAAGAAAAGGTGGTAGCAGTAGCAGTGTTCAGTATCAGAAGAAGGCGTTCATGGCAATTGTGATCGGGGGTGATGATGTGGATCGTCATCACTCAAACTTAGTAACACATTCTGAAGAATTAAGAAATTCTCCTAATTCCCGTTTAAGTTTCAACTCTAAGCTGGCCTCATCCTCGTCCTCAGATATTCATTTTACTTCCTATGATTTACCCCCCGAAGGACACACGGACAGAGAGGACGGTTACTACGCTCGAGTTTCCTCTCAACACTCTTCCCAAATTCCTTTAAAGGTTTCCAAACCTGCCAAACCCTTTAAAAATGAGCGTGGAACCCTTAATCGCCTTCAGCTTATTCCAAATCCGGTTCCATCCTCTGGAAAGTCATCGTACATACTTGGCCCTTCCCCAATAAAACTCTTTGCTAGTACTTTACACTACCTTTTACAAACTCCACCTGTAGATTCCCCCTCTTTACTATTGCTACAGTCTTCAAATCTGGGAACGTTGCCGACGTTTCCGTCAATTATACTTTCAGAAAATCCTCATTCAAGCGAGAATAAGCTGTCTAAATCGTTTGATTCCTGGTCACACCCCCTTCTTCTATGTTTTTTGTTACTGCTGAGTATGACTAATTTCCTGCCAATAATACTTCTAAGCATGGGATACGACGACTTCGGATCAGTTCAGCTAAAGCCTAAGAAGAAAATATGCATACGATCAAGCCAAGCTGTTGGAAACGAGATGGATGCTTCGACTAAGACCATTTTTACAGCAAGGAAAGTCGGATCTTCAGGAACTGCAAGCTTTTGGACTAGCTTGGTCGGTAGCAATCAGGCCAAATTTGGTGGTGAAGAACAGAAAGGGTCACTTCAACCGGAAGACCCCAGTGATCATCCAGAGGAGCTAAGATACTACGATGATATTAGAAATCCTTCCAGAGAGGATGGAGTAGACGTCTTGAAGACGTACAACTATGCTACGTACTTCTGTAATTACCATATAAAATATAATTCTAGACGATCTTGTTGGAGGGCAAAGTATAAGAATTCAAGGTATCAACAATACGACTGTTGTAAAAACTACTATTGCTACCACTATACAAGTTATTGTTGTCATAAGCAAGAAGGTCTGCAAGGAATAGAGCCATCGGAGAGATTTTTTAGAAACAGTCATCGGAGAAATAACCCCTCTGATAAAAAACCAGTAGAGTTCCCAGAAAGAGGTCAAGGGGACACCAAAAGTAGCTTTCATCTCCGACCCCAACCCCCAAGTAGTTCAAGGCTATTGACTGCTCTCATAGTTTCTAGAAGAAACTTTGAGAAGGAAAAAAGAGATTCTCGTAGTAATGGGCTAGTGTTGTTATTATATTATAAGGTTATTAAATTCTTGTTAATATTAAAATCCAGGACTAGTCATACATTTAGCATTATTATAATGTCAGTTCAGCACAAGTCAACTTCTACTAGTAATACTACGACTAATACTACTACTACTACTTTAAGTAAAAGTACTTTAGCAGCATTTAACATTTTTTTCAAACTACTAGTAACGAGCAGAAGCAGATCCGTTCTCAGAATAGTAGGGTTGACAAGGAGCAGTAGTCGCAAAACTGCTGCTCCTAAGTCATCTTTCTTCTGGAGCGTTTTTATTGGTAATCTATATTCAAGTTATCATCGTAGGAGCCGATTGCCCGTCAAATGCAAATGGCTTTACTCTGGTCCGTCACTACTACTAGTGTTGATAAATGATAATTACGATTATTTCAGTGGTATTGGATTATTACAGAATGTTTCTTTATGGGTACAGGCCATGGGGAAAGAATCCCTAGGTTATATTTCTGTTCTTGTCATAAGCTTTGGCATGCCATATTTCTCTATCTTCTATGTAAAAACGTTCCCAGCCAAAACGTTAACTCATTACTGTTGTTCATGTGGGGAGAAAAGTTTCGTTGTGGTTGTTGTTGTTCTCGTGAGTTTACAAAGTAATGTATTTTTCATTGTTGTTATTATTATTACTACCACTGCAGGGGTAAAACTCTCTCCGGGAGAAAGTTCACTTCATCAAGAGTATTTAATGGTCATAGCCAATTATTTAACAGTAGTAGTAGTAGGCGGAAGGGTGCAGATATCGAGATCCTTAAGGGTGGGAAATTGCATGAATGATCCATCAGATAATGTAATGGTGGATCCAAAGAGTAAAAGTATTACTACTGTTAATGCTACTATTACTTCCACTACCAGTACTTCCACTCCTACTAATTATTGTACAATGAACTGGAAGGAGTTGACTAAATACCTCTACTACTACAAGTATAATTATACCTATTACAACAATTACTCCATTAAGCTAAGTAGGGAGGTAACAATAATTAAAATAATAATAAAATTTGTGGTACAATACAATGATGATCACGAGCAGGACGTGGTCCCTGTCCGCTGCTGCTTATTCGATGGGAAAATAAAGTTAGATTTCAATAGTAGTCAAAGGGCTGTTCATTCATTATCTGAGGAAATATTATTGAAAGAATACTACCGTTACTGTTATAACTACTACTCTATCTTTAGGTCTAATAGCTTTAGCCGTCAAAATAACTCTACTACTGATGAATTTCCAACGAAATCTTATAGTAACTTTATAGAAATTCTGGAGCTAAACTATATTTACTTTAGAAATATTAAATTAACTGTAATTTTTAGGCTAGAAAATGAACAGTACTGCAACTACGATGACGATACAACAGCATTATTAGAAGCCCTTATCCCATGGCTGTGCTGCTGTCGGGGAACTCTTCCTTCTAATAAAATCCCCGGTAGCATAAATATCAACGATAGCAGCAGCAGCCTCTCGTCATTAGTAATGCTTCAATTAAGTCCCTTCGTAAAAAAGAGCAAATTGTTGTTAAAATGTGAAAAAAGTCCACCTTCCACTCCTCAAAAAATCTTGTGTTCTTATAATATCTACAGTAATAGTAATCCCAATGGTACTTCTACTGTTACCACTATTGTTGCTGTTGAACTTGAGGGTTGTTATGAGCATGTCGACGTATGCGATGGGAGTGGAAATTGTTATAATTATTGTTGTAATTTTGGTGATTGTTGTTGCTATTACTATTATTATCATTCATGTTCTTGTTGGGAAAAGGAGGAGAATGCTACCGAGAAGAGTGCTAATGCTAAAGGTTATGATGAAACAATGAATGGATTTATAATGCCCGTTTGGTGCAACACCTCCCGCATTCACGGTTCCTTAACTATGAATACTTTAGTTTTACTATTTTCTCCAACCCCAGGACCTTATGAAACAAGAAACAATGTGACTGAGGAAGTACTGCTGCGTTGTGAGCTCCTCGACAGCATAAATGACATTAGCTATTTTAGAAAAAGCAAAAGCAATTCATTATTCCTAATAAGGCGAAGGCGTTTTTGCCATCGTCTTTGGTATTGTTGTCCATTTTCTTTAAGTTTGCAAGAAATATTTCAAAATTTTACCAAAGTTATTCAATTCTCAAGCTTCAAAACAGGGCAAGGGGGACAGATTCCTGGACAATCGAGAGTTTCACTGACTAACACTAGACCTACTATTATTACTACTACTACGATTAAGCTGAAAAGTAATGCTAATGCTATTACTACAAAATCGACGAATACTTTTACCAATCCTAATGCTATTACAATTACTACTACTAATACTAGGACTAATACTTATACTAGTAAAAATCTAGAATGTATACTTCGGGAAATTGATAATAATTACGAGGTTTGTAAAGCTAAGTTGTTGTTAAAACTAGCTCTAGAGTTATGCAAAGCAAGGTGCTCTTTGTCAAAGTCAACGCGGTGGTCAGATAAAAAATCGCTTATTTCTAGAGAATATTCTAACCAATTGACTGGTAATTATTCGAGATTAAATGCTTTATCTTTGACTCATGCTAGGCGAAAAGGGTTCAAAGAACTAATAGAACTCCGAAGGCTACTACAACTACTAGTACTAAAAATGGACTCCTTGTCCAGTGATTTTGTTAAAAAGTTACCACGAGGTTCAGCTTTTTACCTTATTAATTTTACCAATCATAGGTATACTACTTTTAACAGTAGACTTGGACAAACTTGCGAATTTTTAAGATCAAAATATTCTTGCTCTGAAGATTCACTGAACAGATTTATGCTTTATTTTCCGTCTACGTGACCCAATCGATTCAATCTATCAGTCAAATTGTAAAGATTTTATGTTTCTTTTTACCAACCACTTTTTATTACTTTACGAAGATAAATAAAACCCTTATTTTTATGATTAAGAGTAATGTGAGCCCTGTGAGCCTCATTCGTGAAGCTTATTCGAAGCGCTGGTCGCATAAGTTTCGTGCATGACTACCTACGACCTACCATTCGTAACTACCTACGACTCTTTGTTAAAAACAATAATTCATTCAGATATTTCGGACTATGCGACAATGCTTTTTCGTAAAAGCCCAATTAAGTCCAATTAATATTATTCAAAAATCCAAATCTCTATTTGAAGGTGATTAGTTTATGAATTTACAAACTTCTATCGTAGGACGGCTACAATTCCCATTTTTCCCCCAATCTTGACCTTCTTGACTGATCGATTGATACTCTAAAAGACGCAAAAACATTAAATTAAATAAAGATTCATTCATTTAGCTACACAAACTGCTTTAACTTTGAGTTACTTTATTATATTACTTTTTTTAAAATCATTCATGCTATTATTAACTGGTTTTTGTATGATACACACTGATTTCGGAGAAAGTTTAGTAATGTTGATGTTTTAAATTTGAATTTCTTCTGCAGTCTTTCCGTTTTTTAGAAGAGAGAGTCCATTTAGTATCGGCAGATTTATTAGTACCATTGAATCGCTGAGCTGACAGTAAGGATAGCATAGTGCCAAGCCAATGCGTACTTATTTACACATTGTGCTTTCGAAAATTTTGTCAAGAGCGTTAATAATGCTAATTTTATCACTTCAAGATTGTATTGCTTTAATTCGTTGTTAGTACGAGCGGTAGTATTAATGCTGTGTATTAAGGCATCTCTGTTAGAGTTATTTCTAATTTGTAGTAAGTAACTGCTTACTGTTATCTCGCGTAAGGAAATACTTTAATTATAAGCATTACTTTAAATCTTTACTATTTTAATTGGTAATCGGTTCATGGTTCATTCATTCATACTGTTGTGCTGTGGTACGCATGCTAGCAACAGACTTCAAGACTATCCTTACTGGAAGCTGTGTTTGTAAAATAGTTTAATTAAAGTTGTGAAATGAGAATGTAAGGAACCCATACAGTAATCAAAATAGACATAATGAAAAATAAAATAAAATGAATTGATACGTATGTACCTACGCTAAAGTAACTGAATAAATAAATTTAAAAAATGAATTACAGGTATTTCTGATTTTCCATGATTGATGATATTACTGAGGCCAACCTTACAAGTATGCATCAATAAGGCAGAAACTAGAACTCCACGAATTTTACTTCATACGTTTATTAATTTCAGAAATCAAAAATTAGAGTTACAAAACTAGACGTTCGTCAAACGGTAATAATATATGCCCAACTAGGTAATTTATCTAGGGAAGAATACTACTAACAAATCCAAAACTAAGTTTTTAATGTTACTAGGCAGGTAATACAAAGAAGGACAACACCAATTGAAATCATTGTCAGGTGTCAGGTTGTTCGTACAACAAAACGGTTTATTACACTGTAACTCAAAAAGAAATACTATTCTAAAATACGCCTCTACTTATCAGCAATAGAGAAACAGACTATGGTAGTTTTATAACAGGAAGCATATACAGTTTCTACTATAATACAACAATACAATAGTCAATTTTCATTCGTTACACGTTAGAAATTATTCTGATTGTTTCTCGTTAAACTACCTACCTACTATTTTATATATTATTACGATAAATATACTCTTTAATTGTACAAAAATTTATCAAGGTTTGCATATATACGTAGTCTAAGACACGTTATTTTGCTATGGAGGCACACCCACGACCATATTTTAGCCTTCAAAGGCAACTAGTCATTATATTCTGTACATTTCTCATTATTATAACGTTATGGGTTGGACCATTTATTGCTAACCAGTACAGAATAATATTGATAAGTATTATTAAGATTTTATACAATGATTACCCTTCAGAGCCCGGTAGAGCTTTTTCTTCAGCGCACTGCGAAGTCATATATGACATATATTACAAGGTATTTAACTTCCTAGCCAAAGTACTGGAGAAATCAGAGGTGAACTTTGGATAGTATTATTGACTGTTAATCCACTAAACCTAATTAAGTAAGATAGGACTGAAAACAATTATTGTAGGGGTTTGCAGAACGAAGCTCACTTTGTACACAGATTACAGGCATAAATTTCGTTTACGTTCAGTTTTCCTAAGTCATACTTCATAAGGCTTGGTAAGTCACTTTAGTTATTGAACGTAATATTTTAGCAAAACCGTTATTCTAGTTTTAACATTTGTGAAAGTGGTAACGGTAAGGCACTTACTTAGTCATAAAAACGTATTTAAAAAGGAAGAAAATGAGCTAGAAACCCCGTTGAGGCCTTAAAACCCCATAAATCGGCTACAAACAAAACATCAACAACGATAAACAAAATCACTACGTCTATGTTCCAAAACCCTCCATACTAAAGACTACATCATTGAAGAAAGATTATCTGACTCCTCAAGTAACAGAGAAATTTTATGAATAGAGTACTAGCTAGATAATAGGATATAACTTTAACTATTCTACAAAGTAGCCAAAATTATTATATCAATCAATAAATACCAAGTTATGAATCTCATACAGTGACATTTGCAGAGAAGTGGACTTTTTCACTTTCACATCATCAATTACTGAGAACGAGTTAAGAGATCACGATGGTACTGCGAGATATGTCTTCTGATAGCATCCTTGTTCTCAAATGGGTCACCACAAAAGCAGCAGGAGAAATCTTCTTTGGCTCCAGGTACTGGCGAATCTGCACTATCTGACACGTTTCCACTCACAGTTTTTGCTCCCTTTGTTGTTGGGACTGTAAGCTTCTTATCCCCTTCATATCGATGGACTGAGCTGATGTGCTTTATTAAATGAGCCTGGAAGAAAGTATCAAATACGATTAACAATTTCAAACCAATTTTCTTAGCAATGCTACAACGGCTTTTAATTTTAATCGGAGCAACACATACCTTCTGACGGAATGAGCCTTTGCAGAAAAAGCAAGTGAAAGGTTTTTCTCCAGTGTGGGTCCTGAGATGAGCAATTAAGTTCCATTTGATGAAAAATCCTTTCCCACAATATTGACAGGAGAAGTTCGGCTGATGAACCTTCTCATGCTTTTTGTAATCATCATAGGAAGCACATTCATAGTGACACATTGAACATCTAAGCACACCCGACTCAGGAATTATCTGCAAGTGCGGCGTTTTAGTTCGAGTGTTCGTGATTTTTGTTCCAACTTTTGCCAGAATAGCCACCTAATTTATAAAACAAATGTCATAATCATTCATAATTACATAAAATCTTTAATAGACAACGCTAAGTTTATATTCAAGCTTTATATTTCTTCCACTTACAGAGCTACTGTTAGGTGACCCACTAGCACTAGCAGCCTTATCTTTCGGCTCACCAGTCGGTGAAGTCGTATTGCTTAGACTATTTTGATTTGCCATCGCATTGGTAACTGAACGGGTGCGTTTAGGTGGAAGAGGGGGTGACTTTTCATGATTATTGTTATTGCTCATAGTATTATTGTTCAAAGGGGATGAGCCTGATCCTCCCGAAATATTATACAGCCTCTTCGACTTTCCCCCACTGGACAACCGGCCACCAATTCCAGAAATGTTTCCATTTTTATCCCTCTCTGAATGCCTTTCCCTCCGAGCAGCACCCGCAGTATAGTTACTGGGTGTAGCGTTCAAATGGGCAGATCGGAATAATCGCCTCCGCTCTTCAGTATGATGACTAACAGATCCCTGAGACGAACCATCTGAATCAAGGCCAGGTGTGTGTATATCGAGCTTAAGCGGATCGTCATTCATCCCTCCATCGACATCCACATCTTGATCAATATCCCCAACAACATCAACATCCATATCTTGATCATGGTGCATATCTGACCCAGCCGCAGCGTTGAGCCGAGCAAGCATAGCAGAGGAGGATGACGCTCCATCGATTGTCTCATCATCATGAGTAATTTGTAAGCAAGACATGGGTCCATCGTGTTCGTCTGAACTGTTGTTGTCCATATTATCTCCATGTTCGGACTCCAACCCTAGAACGCTGTTGGGAAAGTCAACTTCTGCCTTCACTCTGATCTCTCCAGAACCAAGAGAAAGATCTTCGGGCTTTGGAGACGACTCCCCTCCCATCTGGTTTAAAACTTCATCATGATCGTGGCCCTCGTGTCCTCCCTACGAAAAGAAAAATGCTTATTATAGAAAATTTTCACATCTCTCTCCCTACTCTACTCATTCATTCTCCATCCCATCTATCTTTCTTATATTTATGACACCGCAGGATTAAGTAACGAAAGGAAGGCTTTACAGAATCAGACGAGCTAATAAGAGTGTACTTTCAAGCCCCAATAAGCAACCAAAAACCGAACGCTACCAATCCAATACTTAACAAAGACCAGCCCCACTTTCACATTCGTACTATTATTATTCCATTATCCCTAACATCCTCCGAATGCACAAGAACCATAAAACTTGTAATTGAATAGCAAAAAATTGTTCCCCTCAAGCTTTCGCCACTGCCATCACATATCCCCTTTTTATACAGTCATTTCATTATCTATCAAAATCTGCCCTACATTCACTTACTTTAGCTCATAGAAAGTCCGTGAACCATTTTATTCTGACCCCAGCATCATCTAATCATTAGCGAAGCATCTACCCTACCGACCCTATGCATAAATGTGTATATTCTGTTCAGATTACTTTCCACTCCATAATATTTTCCCTGTTTGCCAATACTTGCAGTAGTTATAGTTTGCAGCTATTACCATTCGTTAACCTCAATTCTGCTCCATCAACATCATCCAAGAACAAAGCAAGGTAAAGCTTAGCTGCAATTGCAATGAATTTTCACAAGTATTCTCTACTCCATTCATCATCATCCATCCCTTCACTTCAGCTTCCATTCCATCATTATTTATTTCACAAAGATATATTAACCAAGGGTGATTACCAAATAGTCAGCAGTGCTTAGCTCAGCTATAAAATAGACGAGTACACCAACCAACTAAGCAATTCTAGCAAGAAATCCTTTCTAAACTACCAAACTATTACAAGTAAACTAAGTACATATTTCTCATATTCTTCCTTTACTGAATGAACCCAATAATAAAGCAACCACAGCTTCATGAGCATCCAACCAAAGCTACCTAAACGAAGACTAACATTCCTATAAGCTTTCTAACTACTATCATAAGTATCACTATCAACCTACGGCTTATCGTTCTCTGATGTTATATATAGCATAGCAAAGAGAGAGAGAGAGAGAGAGAGAGAAACTCATTGGGACACATTTATTCTATGCTGCGAGCAAAATAACACAAAATAAACTGTAGGTGTGTATGCCTGTGCCTGTGAGTCCAACTTTGTAAGCTAAGCTCTGCCGTGTGTATACTATTATTTTGTAAGTAGAAAAAGTTCCATTCCACCTCTCACCCCCTAAACCAAATCTGGCTGAGTCAATATATCTAAAATAATATCGTGGAGGAGTCCACACACAGCAGAGATCAACACTTTTCGTCCGGGGACGGTATGCATACTTTTTTTTAAATAATCTTTACCCCGTCGCCGTCGAGAAATCCTTTCCCAAAGGAAAGGATGATGGAAAGAATCTTTTAGGAGAAGTTTTAAGTTTCAACATGTCTCTCCCTGATCCAGCCAGCCATCCAGATGAAACTATGCATGAGTAAACTGCCCAACCACATTATTACGTCTTGACTCATTTCAATACCTTTCTAACAGGGGAAACTAAACTAATACTTCTACATGATATGATAGGGATTGACTGGAAACCGGGTGAAAATACTCCCTTATTCTAATGACAGCTTTTTACACGGAGGAGAGGAATAGAATACGATTCCGATCGAAGCGTTTTTAAGTAAAAAGAACTTTATGCGAGAAGTAACAGGAAGAACTTAGAAATTATAATTCAAGCAATCTGAATTTTAGCAATTATATTCCAATATAAACACTATGACCCTATAGACCACTAACACTAAACCCATCAGGGAAATTGAAAACGAAAAACAAAATGAAAAATAACTTCCTGGAAAGGCTATAAAACCAATAGCTAGAAACTAAACTAAACCCCAGTTAAAGCACCCTTTCTCAATTCCAAGAATTGTCATCCTTCCTTTCCTATGCTGAATAGAAAACGAAAAAAAATAGTAAAGCATTTAATAAAAATACTTGCTACTATTATCAAGTACTTCTACTTCTCTGTCCTTTTATATTAAACATTTTATTTCTTTTTCTACAGCAACAACTAGCAACCCAACCAACTGTAATCAGTTTCAGCAGCAACAAGCAAAGCAAGAAATAAGGAAGAGAAACTCTATGAAAGTATTCACAACTTTTTACAGCATCTAAAACAGCTCAAGAGTAAACATCAATAGCAGCAACACCAGTAAGACAGCAATGCATACACTTATCTCTAACAAAAACTACAAGCTTGAGTACCGTCTGTAAAAAATATCAGCTCAGCTTTCCTATATATATATTTATATTTATATTTTTTAACATGAGACAACCCAGGAGCCAAGAAGGAAAAGGGGGGTGCAAATGGTGCAATGCAATAGTAGCCAGACCAAGTAAAGTAAGGAGGAGAGCTAGAGAAACTATCTGCACACATAACTTTAACTAAGGACACCACCACCAGCAAAGCTAACTAAACTTATTTCACTTCTAACGAACCAACCTTCTACAAGTATCAAGTACGAACTCTATTTAAATTCAGCATTCGAACTATCTTCTCGTGCTTTAAAAAGCTATAGAGGAAAATTATACAAGGATAACATTCCCTTCTGCTACGCTGCTGCACATTCAATTTCTACAACATTCAATTCATTCAAGATGCTGCTGCTTTGGATTTACTCCTCTTGACATGGTGGTGGTGTTCCTTCCTTTCTTATCGTCTAAGCATGGTTGGGAATGGGGATAGGATGACGAAATGAAAGGTCTTGCTTTTCTACTTGTTGCTATTCCTCAAGGCTCTTCTAACCAACAGCAGGAGTGGTAAATAAGAACAAGAAAGAAGGAAAGATGTTTCCTCTATTTATGATACTAGTTATTGCATGCTCCACAGGACATAACCACCGCATTCACACATTTAGTTGTATCCAACTTTCAATCCATTAAAAAATAAAATTCCCTCTTAATCGTCCTTCTACAACAGAAAGGGGGCTATAGAAAGGAACAAAATAAAACGTAAAGGAAAAAGAAAACTACTCCTCTATCCTCCTGTTCTGCTTGTACTAAAAAAGAGGGGCACGTAATGTATAACCCAACCAACTCCGTCATTAGTTTAAGACAAGTTATAGCTCATGACAAGCAAAGGAAAGATATCTGAGAAGACTCCCACAATATTCTCATCCATCGACATCATATCCACGCATAAGTCAGGATCGCATGGCTGTCTATGGCATACACAACCAGCAACATATGCCAAGCTGTAGTAAAGTAACTTAAAGCTGGCAAACAACCCCACACACAAAAACGAGGCAGAAACGACGAACCTTTCTTTAGGACAAAAAATTAAGTAGAAAGACTTCTCGAACCAAGATCTACTCTTGCTTGAGCAACCATCTCTTCAAGTTCTTGTAAAATAAAATATAAGCAATTTCGCTTGAAATCCTTTCAACTTCATGCTCGCTGCCTATTTGCCTCCCTGGCCTGCCTGTTATCAAGAAGGAAAAGGTAGTAAAGAACTTTTTGATGGAAGAAATAACAAGTCAAGTTTTTCTATTTTCCTTGTCTCTTTTATCCTTCACTTGTTTCTTCTACTAAAAACTCTCTTTCTTGCTTCTCTCTGTTTCTCTTCAATTCATTTCCTCGCCGGAGGCACAGTATCCACCTTTAAAGCGTTCATTCCTTATGCATCTTTGCACAACATGCGCTCACTTTTAAGTTTTACTTGAGCTAGCTTAGCTAGTTGCCGTCATCTTGTACACGAGGAAGGAGCTTGGGATTGTAAAAATCTATCACTAACTACTGAAGTACTAACTACGTACTCAGTAACTTACGAAAGAAATGATGGAACTTGCTCTTCATTTAATGCACGATGATGATTGCAATATGCGTGTACCTTTCTGTTTGGTCCCAGGCAGGTAAGGTAGACAAGCAAAGCTAGAAACTTTTATCTTATTGTTGTCGCATATAATAAAAATGTGAAATAAACTATCCGTCCGTACAGAGTACTCCCATTAGCACGAAAAGGTAAGTAAGTAAGAAAGGATGGGATGTGAGAAAACGGGATTTCCTTGTCATTAGATAGAGATACAGAGAAAAAGGGAAGTAAGGTATTTTACAACCAAACGAACACAACTAACTCTTGTACTATGCCTAAATTCATCTACAGGAAGAAGCAGAAGTGATGCACAATAATAATAGCTTTGGATGCATTATATCTTACTCCTCTAGAAATGTAACATGAAAGGAGACAGCCAGAAGAGACGACCTTTTACAGAGGAGGAAAAGTCCGTTTCTTTTGGTAGGCATAGACAGGGTAATGTATGCAGGCTTTCAAACGAACGGTACTTATTTCCTATAAATAGTACCTTCCACTGAACCACTTAAAATAACTCTATTTAATTTCTCTAGTTATTAAGTTATTAGTGCAAGGTAAATATCCTGTATAAGAATGAATGATTAGCAACGCAGCGATCTGCTTCTGGGTTTTTAAAATACAGTATCATTTAAAAGGAATGAATGAATGAAAGGCTTAAATCTAATTTAAATGGAGTTAGGATGGATGACTTGTGAAATTCAAGATAAGGAATTTTATCACAGATCGAGATCCTAAACCAATATAACAGTGTCAACAGTCCAAAACTAATTTTAAACTCTAACCGGATTTGAATTTTTCAACTAGTCTTCACTAGTTTAATTTTTAATCTCGCTTTAGTCAGGTTTCAGTTATGCACTGTAATTTTAAACCAAAATTGTAAACTAAGTGAGACCAGCGATCTTTGGCATATGAAACAAGCCATATCTTTTGCTTTTAAAGGCTGAGTTTTATAGTATAGTAGCCGAGTTAGAGGATTCACTCCACACGCGTTTCTTTACAAATTTAAGTAAATGCAAGCTCGAGAGTACGCAAAGGAGAGCTGGAATAGGATTCTTGCTTTCTATCTTTAGAAAAGAAGATTGTAAAAGTCATCATGAGCGGTGAGGAGTTTCATCATGAACTAACCGAGAACTGAAAATAGAAGAAAGCTTCTAGCGAAAACCCGTATCCGAGCCTGGGGAGAAAATCGGTTTTCCTGAGTTTTTCTTGTATGTATCTACACTTGGCAAAGTTACAGGAAGTAGAAATGGGATGATATTTATTTATTTATTTATTTATTTATTCATTTCAACAAAGCTTCCCACATAGTGGGTAGTTACGCTGTGAGGATACAATATTATGTGAATCTTATTGATATATAAGGAGTACATAAGTACATCGTAATGTCATTAATAATTTATGTAAAACGTATAAAATATACAGTAGGTCTGCTAAGA
>JAQFZX010001161.1:0-34879 GCA_034682405.1 Hydroisotoma schaefferi | reverse complement strand
ATTTCCTGTTGTAGAGTCGAGTAAGTATTCTCCAGATCTAAACGTTGAGTTTTCTCTTGTCCAAGAGCTTGTTGAAGAATTACCCATTTCTCGCGAAGTTGTTCAATTTCTTGCTGTAGAGTCGAGTTAGTATTCTCCAGATTTAAACGCAGAGTTTTCTCTTGTTCAACAGCTTGTTGATGAATCACCTCTTTCTCGCGAAGTTGCTCAATTTTCTGTTGTAGAGTCGAGTTAGTATTCTCCAGATCTAAACGCTGAGTTTTCTCTTGTCCAAGAGCTTGTTGAAGAATTACCTCTTTCTCGCGAAGTTGCTCAATTTCCTCTTGTAAACAGGTTGATTCATTGGAACAAAAATCCTTGTTGATTGCTGATTCATTTTTCATCTCCTCGATAAGTTTGGTCTTCTCTGAAAGGTTTGTAAGGGCAGACTCCAGTTCTTTTCGGAGCTTCTTGATCTGCTCGGTACTCTCCATTTTTTCTATTTTAAGTACTTCATGCTCCTCCTGTAAAGTCAAGTGCTCTTTTTCCAGGGCTAATCGCTGCTTTCTTTCCTGGTCAAAAGCTGGTTGAAGGTTTACATCAATTTCTCTTTGATTTTTAAATGCCTGTTAGAAGAAAGGAGGTTATTTATTTTAGTCATTAATTCATCTATCCATGAAATATGCATGCATGCAGAATTTGTTGCAGGACTAGCTTTATCCTAATCATGTTAGGTCAGTGTCACTCGCCCTGTCATTGACACACATGGAAACCTCAAAATTTGTAGGGGTCTAATGGTCTAAATCTACATTTTTACAGGGGGTGTCATATCTTACAACGGCAATTAAACTCCGCCCTCTCCCTATACCTTGATGTGAAAATTGCTAAAATTCGCGAGGGGGTGTCCAATTTTTTGAAAGTCTAAGGGCTAATCTAAGTTTGCTTGTGCTTGCGTAAACACACAGGGGTTTTCACGCATTATCAGGGTTTTCAATGCAGCGTCTACTCGTTCAGTATAGAAATTGGTAAATTAATATTATCTTACAGCTATTTGGTGGTGCAGGCCTTCAATATAACGGGTCTTGTCTTTATCTTCAATTGAAACAAAGTTCTTCGTGGGTTGTAAGCGTATGTTTTGGGCGCTTGTAGCAAACCTGAAACGAAAAGGGTTGAAAATAAAACAATAACTAAAAAGTTTTAAATAAAAACTTCAATTTTCACAAATTCCTTTAGAATATCTACTATGAAGCAAACCACACCTTAAAGTAGAAATAGTATCTTCATGGTACGGCTCGGCAGGTGTCACGTTGCATATTATAGCAACTAAAGCGTTTCCACTTAAACTGCTCTGCAGAAGTCGTGTGAGTTTACTATCCCGAAAATTGACGTAAACACCTATCTTTGGCTTGGGTAGTTTAGAGGGACCCTGGCCAGTACTATATACCTTAGAAGGGTTGAATTTCTCTAGAGTGCCTTCTTTCGCGTCCATCTTTGCCATTTTCTCTGCATTTTCACTTAACATCCTCACAACACTTCCAAGGGCCGAAAGGGACAGGTTGATATCGGTAGCCTCCTTTAACCGCACACCAGTAGCTCCTGTCTGAGAAGTTCTCTCGGACCCAGCAAGGTCTACCAGATTCAAGATAGCCGTTGTCATTTCGCAGCCAGATTCCTCCAGGGTAGTTTCCCCTTCCCACTCAGGATTGTACCCCTTATTTTGGATAGTGATGCGGAGAATTGTATGAGATCGTGAGCTCTCCCTGTTCATCCGTGTCTCTCCTATTTTCCGCTCCCGTTGCAGTCGTTTAGTCCAATCATCTATTTCCTCTACAGTTCTAACAGTTACAACAGAAACCCCTAGCGGTACTACTGTCCCATCCTTGTCCACAATGTCGATGTTATTTCTTGAATTTAAGAGATCCACCACATTCTCATTGTAGATTTCGATTAGATTTAGTCTGCAAAACAATATATTAAAAAAATACATAAATCAGCCAATAACCATAACATAACCCACGCAATTAAAAACAAAAGTACAAGTAACTACTTACTGTATCTCATACAAGAATTTTTTTTCATTTTGGCTCTTCATTTGCATAATCTCTTGTGCACACATAGCTATAATACCAGGATCATCCTCAGACCCATATAGGGTGTGCGTCTTCCCTGAAATAAAAACAAAGCACGTTAACAAATGACAAATAATAACAAACCAAACAACAGGCAAATATTTTTAAAATCTCAGTTAAAAAATATTATTACTCACCCGACGAAGTTTGCCCGTAGCACATTACAGTCCCATTGAATCCTATAAATGCCTGCTTAACAATCGGTGAGACAAGGGCGTCGTAAAGATCCTGAGTTTTATTTTCTGCATTGTAAATGTGGTCATAAGTGTAGGTCTTGTTGTTTATTTTAGATTCAATGGTGCTTGTCGCCTTAAACTGCCACACGTCCTTAATTTCTGAAAAACCAATGCAAATAAACAAATAAAATAAATACTCAACTTTCAAAAATATAACTATAAAAAACCATTACAAAAACACAATAATTCGCAATAAAAACCTACTATTATCAGCCAACTCTCGTTCAATCAGAGGTCGAAACCGAACAGCCACCTTGACCTTTTGATGTCGAATTCCATCAACGGACGATGACGCCATGATGTCAAAAAACGGCCAAACCAATCCCCCAAAACCACAACTTTCGATCGATCAAAATCAAGATCTACTTTAGGATTATATTCTATTTTTATACTTTTAAAAACTCGGACGACTCGGAGTAACCTTCACTCAATATTCTTTCAGTATTTTAAAAAAAAACTAAATAAAAAATGATTAAAAAGTCAAAAACTCAAGTCAAAAATTTTAAAATTTGAAGTTTCGGAAACGAGAAAGTTTTCCAAAAAAAAAATTAAAAAATAAAAAGCGAGGAAGGACCAAGACAACTGGACATTCCGAAACTACAAACGAAGTGAGAGTAATTGTTGGATTCTATCATCGTCGTGAAAAAAAGCACAACGGTTCTTGATCTCTTTTCCTTCCAAAATTTAAGGAGGAGGTGGGCCAAAGTCCCTAAAACTGGACGCTTATTGGACACAATCTATTCCTTCTTTTGGGGCAAACAGATATGCAAATCTCTCTCTCTCTCTCTGTCTTTTACTTGACTTGGTTAGTTTTATAGTCTTAAAGTTTAAGAGCTAAAGAGGCATTTTAAAGCTTTTTTTAAGACCTTTTATGCAGATTTATACTTTACTTTATTCCAACGAAACTACCTTGTTTAATTTCGTAGACTTGGGACACTTTTTGCCCACTTCAACTTACATAAACGTTCTTTTCAATATGATATCTTTGGTTTCTTGGTGATGACTTAGTTTAGTCATGCATGCAGATTTATGATTAAATATCTACCTATGCTATTTTAATACATTTTTGTAAATTGTAACGAAAGTTCGTCCTCTTCTCGTTCCCTTACAATATTAAAATAGCCATGTAGAAAAATTTATTAACCTTTTTCTTAGACGTAGATTTACGTCTTAACTAAATAAAAATAAAATCCTCATCACCTTATGAGAAAAGGGATTATGAAAGTAGGAATGCAAAGGTCGTACGCTTTTAGGTTTCTCCATTGAGTTATTTAATCATTTTATTTACTTTATTAAGGAAACCTTTTTATTTTCCGTGTCCAGTTTTTTTTTCAGGCTTATCTTCCATTTTTAGGCTTATCTTCCTTATCCTTTGTTGAGGTTTAGATTAGTGATGCCCCGTGTAGCGAATTTGGACACGGTGCCGTATACCGTTTTCAAGTAGAAATTTGTGGCCGTATACCGTGTACACTGCCGATTACACGGGCTAAAAACACGGCCATATTTTAAGGTCGAGTACTCGTTTCACGGCTTATAAAATACAGAAACTGGCTGGATATAAATAAAAACGATGTCAGGCCTCGTTTTTTTAATGAAAAAACCATAAATATGCCTCTTTTTTACGAAAAACCACTAAAAGGCCCCGTTTTTTAAATGAAAAAACCAAAAAAAGGCCTCATTTATACAAAAAACCACTATCAGGCCTCGTTTTTTCATGAAAAAAACCATAAATATCCCTCTTTTTTACGAAAAACCACTAAAAGGCCCCGTTTTTTAATGAAAAAACCCATAAATATGTAAAAACGAGAACACTGCCGTATATGTCAAATTACACGCCGTGTTCGAGTACACGGTGAAATCCTAAAATATGGCCGATTCGGCCGGATACCGTGTTGCAGCCGGTTACACGGGGCATCACTAGTTTAGATTAGACGCATGAATGGTGGTTTAGTGTAAAGTTTAATTGTTAAAAAAAACTCAAACTCATGGAAATGTAGTAGCAAATACCGGGTATGGTACATTATTAGCTTAAACCCAACTGATATTTAACATGTCCCATGTGGTCTAGTGGCTAGGATAGCTGGCTTTCACCCAGCAGGCCCGGGTTCGATTCCCGGCATGGGAAATATTTTTGGTCGTTTACATTTTTGTCATGAAAAAGTTTAATTGAATCATGTTATCTGTTTTTGGGCTAATCTTTTGTGTACCACAGTCTCTTTTTAATTCTAATAAATACTTATTTTTTGTCCTTACTATTTTAAAGCACTTAAAAATAGCCGAAATGAGGTTAAGGAAATAAAATTAAGTCCCTCAGGATAAAGTATTCTAGATGATGGGATTATCCGTCCGTACCAACTTAGCCTTTCTGACTTGCCAGAGTCAGCACAAGGTCAAGTAACACAGTCGACCCTTGACCCCGTCTACTAAAAGGCTTTCATGAAAAAAAAGATAATCATTTAAGCACCATTTAAAATGGAATCCTTATGTGGAAATGTGGATGAGGGCAATTTAGTTAATATAAAATGGTGAGTAGTAAAGATGGAAGTCATTTCAGTGGATTTGGGATTTGCATTTTTCATTAAAAGTTGGGCCTAAAATAACTCCGGCTCACAGACACAGTTTGGTGAAAACATCAGTAAATTGTCTACACAGTCACTGATTGTAGTCGGAGTGAATATTTCTGCTGAGTCTCAATTCAATTCATACAGAAAATGCATGCATCCCATCCCAATCCCATGCAATTGAAACAGTTAAACTGTCTTCTTATGCACTTCGGGTTTCGTACCACCGTACCGCATCGCCATGAATAGTTTTATGCATGTTCTTTTTACATCCAAACGTGTCAGATGTATATTTAATTGTTAGAATATATCGCACAGATTTAGATTAAGGAATATGCATAAAAAACTCAAACTCTTGAACTTTCCACAGAACTTCTACTCTACTACTAGAAAAATCATCTTCATTATCATCCCAATCGTCCCATACGTGCTTATCATTATCCTCAATTCTGTCCTCCATTCGAAAGGATGAGATTGTCAGGATTCATGATCCTATCTTTTATGTTTGATAAGCAATTGTACCAAAGTCAGTATGGCCGAGTGGTCTAAGGCGCCAGACTCAAGTGCAAACTTGCAGATTATATCTGTTTCTAATGGAGTTTTCTGGTCCTCGAATGAGGGCGAGAGTTCGAATCTCTCTGCTGACAAAACTTTTTGACTTCCGAACCTTTCCTATCAATTTTCGAACATTTAAAGTCAAATATGCGATGCTGAACAATGGCTGTAATTACAGCAGCAGCATTGATGAAAAAAAGTCTTAATTTATCTTAATTTATGATGATCTTCTGCCTTGTTTCATTATGAATTTTGGGGTATGATTTCCGCAATAAAATAATGCATGATTTTTTAGAATTTATCGACGTTTATTTTCGAAACACAGTAGTTAGTTCGTGAGTACACTTCTGTTATTGATTTTAGCCTAACTAGAAATTATTACATGTTCCTGTCATTTCTATCTATATACACTTTTCAGAACTTTATTTCATGAGATATTTTTTAATTCACTACATTTTGATATTTTACTACATTTTCCATTTTATCCCATAGTCTCATCATTTGTGTAGGTATTTTACGCTTAAAAATGCATGAATGGTTACTTTTAAAGTCCCGTTCTGTACTTCCATCCAATATGCATGCAATATGCAATGATACACACTGACTTACTCATTAATATTAATTAATAATAGTAATCTTTAACGTCATCATTTACATTTAACTAACACCGACTCAAGTATTTCCTAAATTAAATGTATGAGTAGGAATTAATAAATTTTAATATATATATCCGCAGTTTTTTTCTTCGTAAATTGACCATTGATTAATCTTTTTGAAATTCTAGAGAAGATGATAAAAATTATAATGACACATTAAAGGTGAGGGTTTCCATCATTTAGTTTTTGTAGTTTTAGTTAATAATGATTTACTATAGCGGAAGGTTATAGCTCTCTTTTCGAACTTTTATGCGGTCATTTCCATATATTTCCATGCTTTTTTGCATTGTACCTACGCCAATCTAAATCTGTGACCTACGCCCACGACAGGTTAGTTTCAAATACTAAATTATCCCATTCTATTAACATTTTTAATGATAAGTACATGCTACATCGTCGTTAGCAACTTTTAGCTTCTTGCTGTGCTCATGGCTTTAACTTAAAATTCCTAGCCATTTCATTTTGCATGCAATAATCCTCACCGTATACTTAAATTGATTGTTGAATTTGGGAATGTGTCTCGTTTCGGTTCATGTAATGCATTTACTGTCATTAAACACCAATTGGGATGGAATAGAACAGTGGAAGACAGCTACTTAAAATTCGAAACTTTTCCCAATCAAGCTTAGCGTTTTGAAGAAGGCAGACTATAAAATAATACCTTTTCCATCCAGTACTACCTACCAATATATCTTATTTGGTCCTATGTATCAATACCAAATCCTCCTAAGCTAAACGATAAAATAATCTTCGTTAATGATAAAAATATATTTTCCAGGGTTCAGTGCTGTTCTTGGCTCTGCATCTGATATTTAACTTTACTTTAAAATCATAATTATTCATACAAACAAAAGTTGTAGTTAGATATGACATAATAAATACATAGACTTGATTTTACATTACATTATTCTCGCGATCAATTTATCAGAGTTGGTAAATCATTCGAAATTATAGGATTTCGAACGATCCCCATCCCCAATGGAATTGAGTTTTGACTAGATTGCACTCATCCCCGGCGTATGCTGAAATGCATATGTTTGCCATATAACTTCATTTAGTTAAGCTATGTAATTTTATGTAGATTCCACATTTAGATAAGGTACTCTTTAAATCAGGAATGAAGCTTTGCCACCAAGTACACTAAACTTATTAGCCATTAGACGTTATAAATAGTAACTATTTAAGGTATGTCCTTTCTATTAAGAAGAGCTTCTCCAACTTCGTACACAATAGCGAACCTTCATTTGTCAACTTAAAGCTACTTAAAAGGTTCAGAGCTAAGAACTTTAAATAAGCATTTGTTTTCTACCACATAATATGTTCATATTTATTGAAACTTCGTGTCGAATTTTAAGAAAAAATCATCAAAGTTATTATTCGACCACGTTTTGTTTTTCTTTGTTATCTATTATTGTCTGCCATCTAAGACTTTTTTTTCTATAAATATGCTGACCTATGTCAATGAAAAGTATCTGCGCTGAACGCTGCTGAACATCGTAAAATTCATAAATGCTAATGTGTTGGGACACTTGTTTTTTGCTGTTAATTGCTCATGAATAAATACTCAATTTGGCCTAGTTTTCCGTAAACTGATATGAGCATCTAGTGGTTTCCAAAAATGACTTTTCAATCTTTATCATAATATGTTTCCATCAAATATTCATTCACCGCGTGTTACATTCATTCAGCGGAGACTGAAACGCTTACGCATAGTTCAGTCCCCGCACATTCATACATCTTTGGTTTAGCTGTTTTCCCAAGGACTTTTCTACAATCCAAGATATGGGAATAATAATCTAATCTGTATCGTAGACAAGCTAATATTTACAATGTAAATGCATTCACCTGTACCAACTCCTACCAACGCTGTCCCTTGGAAAGAGAATGTTGAGAGTTTGTAGTTAAAATTACTTTGTAAGATCTATCGAAACTTACCTTCTAAAGCAAAATAGTTTAGTCTAAGTCTCAATTACCTTGTAATGTTAATCAAGAGCAAGACCTACAAGATTCTTTTAATATTGCACTCTTTGTCCCATGCCAGATATACCATTTGAAAGTTTTACTCTACAAAAACGGACACACCCATGAATATATTTTTTAACAATACTACGTAGAGACTTTAATTTTAAATTAAGTACGTATTTGCTACTCATTCTAATTTCAAAACGCTTTCCCAAGAAGCCTTGGAACTTTCTTTATAAATAAGTTTACACTGGCTCCTTCTTTTTGAAATGTTCTTTTGATAACTCCTTAAAGTTGCCTGAAACGCTTTTTAATTGGCTAATCATCCGAAAAATCCGAGTCGAACTCTTTCTCTACAACTTTCTCCTCTGGTGGTGGTGGTTTAGGTTCCTCTTTGATGACCGCGGCCGCAGCGCTGTAACTCGCTTGAGCCATACCCTCTCTGTATTCTATTTCCACAAGATATTCATGTCTGGAGATGTACCTACAAGCCTTTTCTGGGGGATCGTCACTCGTAGGAACGGATATAGATCGACAAACTGTATGCGATACGGTTGTATGAGGCATAGTAAACTCAACGTGGCAATGTTTGCTCATATTGTCTGGCATTTTCTCATGAGCTTGGAGAGTTATGTGGCAGAAGAATGAGTGGGTTGTGTAGGCACCTATAAGGGCAAAGGTAAAATGTTTCAAGGGATTAAAAAAAATCCTGAAGATTTATTTGGAACGGAAAAAGTTATTTCTGGGAAAGATGTTTAATTCTGTTCAACTTACCTTGTCCTTCTTTAGGCAATCTAGGGATTCGCCAAACGATGGCTCGATGCTGATGTTCGTATTTCGCTTGCCCTGATGTTGTTTCCATTAAACTTGGTTCTACTGCGTCTAAAGCTCCTAAAATCCTCTCCACTCCTTTAACCTTGCCACTCCTGTAAATTCATTTCAAACATTTCCAATGCTTTACGCTTAAAAAGACTAAAAAGGACGTCTGCAAAAAGATTCAAACAGTAGTTTAACAGACCAACCTTCTATGTGCGGACTTGACAGATCCATATCTAAAGTGTTTCTCAACCCGGAACATGTAAATCCACGCTTCAGGGATTGGAAATCTAACCATCACATCTTCACAAGGTATTTGGCCCAACTTCCTGCTAGTAAAACCCGGTACGAGGATGTCACTCCGGATTTCTATCCTTTGACCCGTTGTTATAAAGGTTGTTTTGATCTGTAAAGGTAACTCCCTATGCTTAGGAGGTCTCACTCGGAATCTCATTAATTCCAAGTAAGAAGCGTCAGGAGGCTTGAACTTTATCGTTTGAGTGCTCTCAAATTCCTCTAGTTGAACTACGTTACTAAACTCTATAGTTTCCATTCGGATCCATTCCTCCGTGGGGACAGGGATTATGTCGTGACGACCTACTATTTCCTTTCCTATGAAGTATTAAACATGAACGAATTAAATTTAGAAACGTTTCTTGAGTATTAAATCATACTAGTAAAAATTTTACGAACCTTGTCGCCTTAAATCATTAACTCCCATCTCGATCTCCGCCACTCCGTTAAGGAAGGATAGGAAGAACAATCGCACCCGTGCAATTTGTCGGGTGACCACACCCAGAACATCCTGCTCTACATAGAACTCATCCACAATTGTAACTTGGATCTCCTCAGTTTTATAATTAAGGGCCCGGTCTCTAGCAGCAGGGAGGGTGAACAAAGCCTCTTCGATGCACATGCTGAACTGCTTCATGTCGTCAAAAGTCTGGGTCCCCAGCTTGACGAGTTGAGAGACCTGAAATAGGCACGTTTTAAAAATGTAAAATTTTTAGTAAGCCATAAAATTCCCAAGATATTTATTTTATTACTTGTGGGGCATGTTCCAAAGGTAATCCCATTTTCTTTAAATCACTGCCAAACTCTTTGACCCCCGAATAATCTCCGGTCATGGCGTAGGCAGCGAAAGCGCTTAATTTAGTTGATAATCTACTAGCTTTACCAATCTGACCGGGTCGGACCCCGGGTCGCTCTTTGTAAAAGACGTATTGGATTTTCATCGTGAAGATCTTTCCATATTGATCAAACTGTTGAGCACCTGCGGATCCAAAAGTGTGTTACAGTTTACTTTTAAAACCTTTCGTTGTTTCTGTAAAATGTTCAGATAAACTTTT
This sequence comes from Hydroisotoma schaefferi, assembly GCA_034682405.1. Taxonomy (NCBI): domain Eukaryota; kingdom Metazoa; phylum Arthropoda; class Collembola; order Entomobryomorpha; family Isotomidae; genus Hydroisotoma; species Hydroisotoma schaefferi. The sequence goes on along the minus strand of JAQFZX010001161.1, from coordinate 24,636 downwards.
ATAAACGAAAACTTACTAATATCTGAACAAGAATAACACGACTGCAGTGGAATCTCTTGGAAAGGTTCCTTGTCACCTTTATTGTTATAAATATGGACGATTGGAATATCATTCGGCTTGTCCAACTGAACCCAGACTTTTTTCCAGAACCGATTTCCGGTAATTTTTTTCTTGTTCGGGAGTCTAATCTGCATTTCCCATCCCTCGCAGGTGTACTTTGTCCTGGGGAAGTCTTCCAGGGGTTGAGACGTGTCCTCTTCGTACAATGGAGTTTGTGGCGTTTCCGAGGAGTCCGTTCGCTGCATTTGAGTTTGTCGAGCTGCATCTGCATAAGTTGTATCGTGAACTGTTGAAGTGGCAGAAAGGAACGGGACAAATGCCGTGTTGTTTTCCTCAGAATAGGCAGATCCAGTGGAGATTGCTGGACTTTTAGGAGGTGGTGCCAAGGTCGGAGCGATTGATAGGGTGTAGTCGTTATCATTCCTTGGCCTGGAAAACGACGGGATACAATGACCAATTTGGTTGACTAGTTTACAAAAATTATGACTTACAAAAACCTTACCTAATAAAGATAGACATCTCCTTGTCCTCGTCGTCCTTATCAAACTCATCGTCACCTCCCCTCTGACTCTTGGCCGGGGTACTTTGGGGTACTGGAGGTGGTTCAGTCAAGGACAAGAAGGAGTCAAAGGTATCTTCTGTCCCAAACCCGATTGAAGAATCTGTCCCAAATCCATCAGAAACTGTTCCTCCCCATGCTAAACCCACAATATTGTTTAAAATGTAATAAAATCTCTCAGACTTCCAACAAGCCTATGATTACCGTATATCATGGAATAGTGTCCTCCCACAAATAGTGTCCCCTTTCGAATAGTAGCCCCCTTAATTACCGTTAATGACCCCACACGCCCCATTTAATCGTATGTTAAATTTGACCCTTAAAAACTGAAAAGTGTCCCGGGACGCTGTTCGAGGATATATGGTAGTTATTTTTAACTATGATAAAATTACCAGCATCCCCTCCAGAACTAGCAGTAGTAGCTGATCCCGCACCTCCAAATGGATCGTTAAAAGCTGCAGGGGAAGTACCAGTACCACTAACCTCAGCATCAGACAAACTGGCAAATTTGGCTTCAAAAGCATCAAAAGCATCCGATCCATTCGTTCTTGGAGATGAATTCAGCATTACTTTTGGGGGAGGCGCAGATGATGAAAACGCATCTGTTTGTGGTTTCGTTGACCCAAATATATCTACTCCAGTTGTTGATGAACCGCTATTAAATCCTTGCTTATTTACTGATGATTCACTACTACTAAAAGGTGAGGGTTGACTAGCTGGAGCAGCAAATATATTATTACTCTGAAAAATATTCGTAGATGCAGGGCTCGGCTGAAACGCTGGCTGTGGGGGCGGTTGAAACGCTGGCTGAGGGGTCGGTTGCTGGAACGTCTCCTGTTGTGGGGCTGCCTGTGGTGGAAATGGTGCAGCAGGGACAGGCGGGGGTGGATGATGAGGAGATCTTGGGGCCGGCGGAACCGGTGGGGGCGGCCTTGAAGGTGAAGGCTTGGCTGTCTCGTGAACAGGAGGGGGTGGCGGCTTTGGCCTGTCTGGCGGAGCAGCTCGAGACGGTGACGCGGACACCGCTACAGCTGCAGGGACAGCCATGGGTCGGACTGGCTCAGGAGAAACAATAGGTTCTGCCATTTTAACTTCTACAACCGGGGATGGAGGTTTTGGAGACGCTGGTATTACTGGTGGCATTTTAACCGGCTCTGGAGATACTGGTCTTACTGGTGGCATTCTAACTGGTTCCGGAGAGGCTGGTCTTATTGGTGGCATTTTAACCGGGTCCGGAGGGGCTATATCAGGTACTGCTGGTGGCTGAGGTTTCTCCGGTTGAGCTTCCATTTCAGCGTTCACAGGGCTTCCAATCACCATTGGTTCTGGTTCTGATTGAGGTTGTTCAAACAGTTTAGGTGTGGGAGGTTCAATGATCAAATCGACTAAGGATTCTTGTTGTAAAGGAACCACTGGGACAAGAGGTTTGAAATCAGATGCAACTTCCAGAACCTCTACCGGGGGCTTGGCTGTCGTCATTGTAACCGTGTTATTATAAAGATTTAGGATATCCGCAGTTGACCTCGGACCCGACGGAGGAGCGGAGTCTAAGAGATCGATGATACTATCGAAATGATGAGGGGAAGGGTTGAGAGGGTTTGCTGATGGGGGTGGTGGAGGAGGGGGTTCTTCCCCCATGAGCAGGTCAGGAGATGGTGACCTCGGCGATGGAGTCGGACTTGGCATCTCTGGAGTGGGGCTTGGAGCCGTGACTCTTAACCGGTCTAGAAGACTATCCGAAGTAGCTTCCAGTGCACCCGTGACGCTTTCTAGGAGCGCTTGAGTGTGCATATGCGCTGCGGCCGTCTCAGCCGTTTCAATCAGGGGTGGGAGTTCATCCCCAAACATCGGTTCCTCTATTGGAGCTTGCTCCTGGTACATTGATTGTTGGCTGTAATCTCCAGAGGCAAAAAAGGCATTCGTTGCAGCTGGCGGATAGGAGGGGGCTACATATGCTGAACTTGCATTGTAAGCTTGAGAAAGTGGAGCCGGGTCGGCAAAGTCTGCAAATGGATTCTTCGATTCGGAGGCTGTGACCTCATTTGTGGCGTAGGACCCGTAACTAAGAAAGGGATTGTCACCCGGGGGCATTACTGATTGGGGTTGATACATAACCGCTTGTTCCACGGGATCTGCGGCCCCAAATCCGGTGAGAAATGGGTTCGAGGACTGATTGTCCGCTGGGGCGTACATAGCATCTGGAGCTGGTTGAGAGTAATCGGCCTCCATTGCCAAAAAGGGGTTAAAACCCCCCTTCGAAGACTGCATTGTATAGTCTGTCATTTAATAACTTATGGATTATACTTAATTAATTCACTATTAGTCAATCACTTAAACTAAGCACTGAAACTTTTATCCTCAATATAATTTTTAAAGAAGTTCAGCTTCTAAAGCCTTGAGCTCTTCCCTACCCGGTACGGTGTTTTTTACAGGAAGAGGATTCCCAACTCCCGAAGTATCGAAAGGGTCAGTATCTTCAGACAGACCAGGGTTTCTCAAGCCTCCTTGAACTTGTACAGGTTCAAGGGTTTTAGATACAAAGGACAAGGCTGCCGGATGTATAGGTTGGGGGCCTCCTCCTCGAGGGTCAAAGGTCGGGTCCGAAAGTCCCACAAGTCCTGCTAGCTCTTGCTCCAATATCTTTATTTCAATCTTTCCTGGTACAATACTCTCTGCAATGGAAGTGTCAAAAGGGTCACTGAATTGACTCTGAACTTCTAACGGAGTCAGAGGCTTGAATCCTAATTCCTGTTCAAAAGCGTCGTCGGTCTCAAAAAGATGGGTTGGTGGGGGTGGTCTCTGCGCCTCTAGTGCTTTTGCTGCTTCCACGCCCGGATTTTGAAGTGGGGCCGGTTCCGCAGCCGGTTCAGAGAATTTGCAAGCTAAAAAGACCTGCTTAGGATGTTCCACAGGGGCAGCAAAGATTTCTCCTTCGATCTGTTTCAATTCTGACGCAGGCAGTAGTTTCAAAACTTCTATTGAAGATGTATCAAAAGGATCTTCGAATTCTGACGAGGGTGTAACCCCTCCGGAGAGCTTCGTAGGGGGGAATTCCAACTGGGGAGTTAGAGGCTTGTGATACGGGATCTCCTCAGAGTGATCAAAGATATCTTCGGTTTTTAGTGGAGCGTTTACCTCAACTACGATAAAAGGGTCGGGTTCTTCCTCCCCCCGGGGATCAAACTCCGGATCGGAGAGTTCCCACTGAAGTTCTCCCAACTGGTGTAAACCTCCTTGAACTTGAACTTCTTCACCCGGTTCAGGGCGAGATATAAGTTCACTTTCAAGAAGTTTCAATTCTAGAGCACCCGGCCCAAGGTTTAGCCCGGATACTATTGACGTGTCAAAAGGGTCTACTTCCTCTTCCTCAGGTTCTAGATGAGGTGTCAAAAGTTTCAGCCCTCCTTGTAAGCCTTCTCCCTCCCCTTCGTGAGGGAGATCAAAAAGATGCTCAGAGGGTTTGGGTTCCTCGCCTTGTCGAGGATCAAAATCAAAATCGTCGTCCTCTTCAACAACTGGTTTTGGGGGTTGTGAAGTAAGGAACGGTAGTTGAGGAAGCTTTGGCCTTGCCGGAGGTTCAACCGCTCTGAGTAGTTCTTCTTCTAAAAGTTTTAATTCAGCCTTGCCCGGAAGAGCTACTTCCACTATGGAAGTGTCAAACGGATCAGCGTCCTCCTTTCCAGCAGCGTCGTTTGCTTCCGATGTATCAACGAGCGTCGGACCTGTTCCAAAAGAATGGGGCTGGATTGCTGGAGGGTGGTTTTCAACGCTTGGGCTATGGTCTTCCAATAAACACTTTTCAGGTGCGGTAATAGAAAGTGAGACCGGGGGTCCTACCTCTCCTACTCGAGGGTCAAAATCAAAATCGTCATCATCATCATCTTTCTGGATAACCTCAGGGGCGATCTTTTCAACAAAAGTTGTATCAAATGGGTCTTCCTCCTCGGGACTTATATCCTCCTCACTTTTAGAAGCAGGAAAGGGACTTGGGGCTTTTTTAATTGATTCTACTGCTAACGCAGCGAATTCTTCGTCAAATTCGTCGTCCTCCTGTGGTTCAAGGAACGACGCTAATATTGCAATAGAACTTGGAGCTCTTATCGAAGACTGCTTATCCTTAGGTTCCTCAAGCTGTGCCTGTGAGATTAAATCAAACTCTCCTAGCACATCTTTTAAAGCGTTTGTAGGCCCGTCTTCGTTTGGCACCTGTACAACCACTGGGGCTGCAGAGAAAGGAAGCGCTGAAAGTTTCTCAAGGATTGGAGACTCTTTGCCGTCTTTTGTAGGGGAGTCTAAAATATCATCGAAAATGTCACGCGGCTTGGCAGATTCACTTTTAGCTGACGCTGAAGTGGCAGTTTGACCCGCTGACCCACCCTCGGAGTCAAAATCTCCTAGGAGATTTACTGCTCTGGGTCTGGCTCGAGCCCTCTTGGCTGAGTCGTCTCCGGCCCTAGGCCTGACCCTTGAACCAGAGTCGGATGGCCCTTGCCCCTTTCCTGAGAGGTAGTTTACGGCTCCTCCAAGGTTTACTTGACGTTTGGCCTTGTTCTCGGCCTCTTCGATTCGTTTAACGACGTCCGCAACGCCGGAAGTGTCAAAGGGATCGTCACCTTCTTCCTCGGTGGGTGAGTCTGGGATGTAGGCTAGTTGGATTTCCCCGGATGCGATGGCATCTAAATATGATGTGTCAAATAGGGAGTCGTCGAGTTCTTCGGTTTCTTGGTCTTCTAGTGGGACTGGCTCCTCTGCTACCGGTTCCTCTTCTACTTCCTGGAAGGAAATAAATATAAATTGTATTTAGGAACCTCAATAAGTTTTTGGAAGTATCTCTTAATACGACGTGCATTTGGTATTTAAAGAGAAAGCTATTGCTTCATAAGAATATTCCAAGCAAAAACCAAAAAGTCCTTATAAATAACACGAGGAAGGTATAATGCAAGTCGTAAATGTTCAACTAGACCATCTATCTCTATTCCTGCATTTTTAAGGGATCGTTAAGAATAAGAGTTCCAAGAAAGTTAGAATATGAAGTTTAAAAATATAAATTGATGCGTATGGTATACGGTAGCACTTCAATTGCCTTATAGCTTCTAGCATGAAAAATCAATCAAAGAAATGACGTACTTTTCCCCAATTTTAACATCGTATTTTAGGGTTTTCAAAAATCCTACAACTTTCTTTAATTTCATACCAACAAAAAAGCCAACAAAAGACCAACCTGTTCCGGAGCTTTTGCAGCTTCCTCCTCAGCTCTAATCTGTTCAGTGGAGGGTCCAGGAGCGCCCTTCTGGTCGGGTCGTTCTCCCCGAAGATAAGCCCTTCGGGCTTCCTTATTCCTTAAATGTTCCTCCCAAAGCTCGTTAACGGGTTCGGTCTTCTTTTGGTAGAAACTGGAATCTTTGATTTTACCAAGATCTTCAGTAGTTTTCTTAAGAACTGTGTCTACACCCGCTGTTAACGCTGCAAACTTTAACCACTCCTCGTCCTGAGGCTTTTCCCCAGACGCTTGAGATGAGTCTTGGTCACCTTTTAATGCAAATATACAATTAAATGTTCAGTATTCCTGCAAGGTCTCAATTTATAGGAGGAAAGCTTTATTTTCAATTGGACTTTGGAATATTCTAATCGGGTTTTCGTCGGGAACGGTGTAAACCCGAATTGCAGCATGAGCATTCATTACATTTTAAGAGTTTTGAGGGTCATTTTGACCCTAGGAGTAAGACTAAATAGTTGAAAGGATTTGCTTTTGGGGGCAGCTAGAATTGGGGGATGCATATGAAAAGTAGAGTGGATATGATTCCGGAAGTGTTTCATTTGAACAGGAATGGTATTATGGGGGTTGTACGACTACGACTGCATGAATTCTTCATACAGACATTGGGGGTAAGCCTTAAAGTATTTGTATAAGACTTCAAAGACAATCCGGATGACGTGTACATGAAAGAAGGGGTGTGGTTGCTAACCTTGAGCGCGACGCTTCTCTTCGAGTTCTTTCCTGTACTTTTCAAGCTGTTCGGGATCAAAGAGATCGTCTTCTTTTCCCTTGTCCTTCTTCCCTTTTATCTTCTTCTTCAGACCTTTCTTGATCTTTAACATATTCTACTGAACTACAAATCAGCACTCTAAAAAAAGCAAGCAAACACACAGAATTATTATTTAGACTTCAGATTACAAACTGTACACTTTCATTATATGTGAAGTACGTTTCAAGTTTCAAGTGAATCTCTGAGTGCTACTTCTTCAAAAGCATTTAAACATCAAAGTGAGCATTTCAACTTTCATTAAATGTTATTTGGATTTCGGCCATTTTAGTTCGTTTTAATTTACTCAAGCCTCTCTCGATTCTTCAACAGTTTTATGTTACATCAAACTCATCTATTGGCAGACCTTATGTAGGTCAAAATTGACCTCCAAGCACCTAGTGAAATTGTAAACCATGTAGGGAATATGAATTATGCAAAGGGCCCCTATATTTTTAACTTTTACCTAACCTATGTTCATCATAAATGGTTAGGCTAAATCTCAAATCTGTAAGGTTAAGATACAAGCTCCGATTTAAGTGAGACTTAATAAGCGTCTGCCTCTGGTTATTCCAATTCCAAGTAAGGCCTGCATAAAATATTATCAGCCTCTCTTTCCCATGTAACCTGTCCATATGCAGTCTACCTTTTTGAAAGTTGTAACTAAGCTTTTTATAAAAAGTCTTACAATTTATGAGTATGCTTATACCCTATTGTGTCGAATAGTGACCGCGGCTACTATAATGAATTATTGTGGTTTTTCAGGGCCAATTTAACAGAAATTGCGTTATTGTCTGCATAAAAAGGGGGCCACTATTCGAGACGATACGACTCAAAATATTTCATCTCACATAAAAGCTGTAAAGCCGTGTAAAAGGCTTTGTAAAGATATGCAGCATTCCAAGCAGGAAGTTTCAGTATATCCCCAAATGACTTTTGAGTGCTAGCATAATATCATTTGCAAAAAAAGAGCTTTTTTCTTAAGTCAGCTTAACTCAATTTCAGAGAATGGAAATGGGAACTTAATTAAATTTCCTATCTTTATTCACCAACTTCTGAAATCCCACTCCCCTGATGCTAGTGCTTATCTTTATTTCCTTATTTAATTAATACCTTCTCGTAAAATTATAGCAGCCTCCTTTCACCGATACGAATATCCAAGCCTCCAAGCCTACCTTTCTTTACTTTACTTTAGCTACTATAAAATGGGCTTTAAAACCTCATATAGTGACCGTTGTCTCTTCTTGAGGAACCCTAATCCTTTACTAGAATATTTGCAAAGTTTTTTCTACCAAGCAGTATATTGAGATGAGCCTTAATTCTTTTCTAATTTCATTTCCTTGCATATCCCCTAGAGATACATTGTCGATAATTGAATTCTCGAAGCCTTGCTTGCTTGCACAGCAAGTCGACAGAATAACTTGGTCCTACCTTGAGTCTTGTGGACCATCAATGTTAAAAAAATTAGAAATATCTCTGTTAACATTTGTCAGTTCTTTTTCGAAAAAAAAACATACTACTACCCCATGAAATATGCGTATTTTGTAGCTGCACTGCTGACCTATTTAATTCCATGGCCGACTACGCATATATTAAATATGGGGAATGTTTCGGAGTGAAAGTGTGACTGTGACCTTTCTGGATATGCCTATATCCCGAGTAACTTTGGAGTATCTCCGCTTACCCCATCAGACATTGGACCATGTTGAGTCATCCATCGAAATCCTGGGTGTAGCTTTCCAGAAAAAGGTCCTTCTCAACTTCCTCCCTTAACCTTTTTGACAACCCGATCTTTTACTATTCGAACTTTACAACGCTTCAGTTCACAGTTTCAATTCAGTAGTCTAAAAAATATTCCACATTACCTAGAAAGACCCTCTTTTCCCCCAGTTTATATGCAAACCTTAGTCACTTTATCAACGTTTCTTGAAAAGCGTCCCTTTGTTGATAAAAACGAAATGTTTCTGAGAATTCTAGCCACTTTTTTTTAGAGCAGATAAAGGTTTATCTTCACCAACGGGCCTACGGGTTAGGCTATAAGCTCAGTTGCCTGGCCACGGATTCTTATATCAGAAAAACGATTAACTATAGTTAACCTCACCACTTGACACTATTTCTTGTCGCTTATTAGTAAGATTTAATTAGCAGGAGCATCAGTTAATTAGCAATCTGTCCTGCTTAGAACTACAATGTATATTAGGCCCAGAAGTGAACATAATTTCTATCTCGGTAATTCTGTCTAGAAGAAGGACTTTTCGTTGAAGAAAGTCCCTATCCTTCTTTACTAGTAGAACCAATGATAATGCTAGTGACTTCGGGTCGGTAAAAAGCAGAAGATATGGGAGTAGTAGTATCTAGAACATGGGAGTCGTCAGTTGGGAGTTTTGCATCTTTCTTATGAGAAAAAGGGCTCGGCTGAGAAAGTGATGTCGTCACTCGGGGAAAGCTGGGAGAAATCAATACGCCCGAAATAGGGACATCACGCATACCCATGGAGATAGCCCCTACCTCTCCGAATATAGGGTGGGATCTAGTATGGCATCTTACCCGGGTAAGAATACAGTAGTACCCGGAACTTATGTACAAGCAAACCTGCAAGGCTACCTTATGTTGGGAGGGACTGCAATTGTCTATGGACTTTACAAAGGCTCTTTGCAGATGTAGATTCCGGTTATACCCGGGTAACAGTTTAAGCTAGATGGTTATGCTTTCTTTGGAGGGTAGAAGCACTTTACATCTAGGTAGGTTGGGTGGTTTCTTATGCTTTCAGTGACCATGGGTGAGTTTCATATACTCTCCGGCGTTCTTTATCGCCTGAATGATTGCTGTTCCAGTGAGGTATTGATCTTCTATTGAACCTACTGCTGAAAAACGAGAAGCCCCTGATAATAATAGAAGGTATACGTGCTTTATTTTATTGTACTTCATGATAAAACTTCACCGAAGGGTCTATATCTTTCACCCAAGCCTTTACCTTGACTCGTGATAGATGTAGATAGATGAAGGGATTCTTGGCCAGATGGGATTTATTTAATGGTTTTGTGTTAAGTAGCCACTTGCTTTCATCGGCCGTAGTTGGAAGGTTTATTATACTAGTCATTGGAGAATACTGAGTTGCATTGAGATGATATCCTCATGGATATACCGCATGTTTTTTAAAGACCGCGTCCATGAAATAATACCCGAGTTGTGTGTAAGTATTTGCATGCAACGTTAAAATCCAGAAAATGTTTGAAGGAATCATAAAGACGGTATGGATTATGCAAAGACACGCGTCGTATCATCGAGAATAGGGCCCACTTTAAAGTGGTTGAGTGAAAGGATGTAATTTAAATACTTTTAGATTTCTAGCAGGTTTAAACAATTGAAGTAAGTGAGCGTTTCACTCCTTTTATGCGAAAGCACAGAAGGATGAAGAACAATTCACTGCTTTATTACTTTTTTTTGTCAGATAATGAAATGCAATCGAGTAATGATAAAGATACATTAAGTACAATATACGAAACTACGCCTCGAAACAGGCTATATAGGTTTATTTCGCAAGTAATTCTTGGAATGTGTTTTTTCCATCGCAAAGTAAATATTTCTAACTTAGAAGACACTTGCTAACTTTTCGTATTATATGACCACCTCGTGTGTAAGCCGCATGATATTTAATAAAATTATACCAATTTTAAATAGACATATATAGACGTTACAAAGCTTCAATAAGACGTAGACATCGCGTTGTATCGTATAAGCGTTGATGGGAACAATGATCTTTAATGGCTCCCTTTGCAAATATTCGAATGAAGTTATTTCTGACAAAAAGAGCCCTAAAACATGAAAAAACCGATCTTTATGATTAAAGATTAAAATTAAAATCAGCATGCAGAGTCTCAACTCTCAGAAGACTCCTACACTCACGTTGTGCTCACATCTCACATAAAATAGAGAAAGAAACTTGTATCCTTCACTTATTATGCGCGCAATATTATACGCCATGCTTTAGAGTATTGTTGATATTGACATTGTATTTTTAATATGATCATTTTTTTGCTTTGCGTCATGTTAAAAGTGAAAGACTGATTTCTTTTCTTGTTATTTGCTGCTTTATGCTTGGTTTTTGCTGATTCAACCAATATGCCTCATTGAAACTGAAAGTGTTACCCAGAAGCTGTATAATATTCACTGATCTCTTTATTTTTATGAAAGATGAAGAGATGAGATACATGACCAATTTATACAATCTCTATTTTGAGACTGTTTTGTTTTTACTTTTTCTGGAAGCTCAAGTCTCTGACGTGCCATGTCAATTAAAATGGGATTCGGACTTTCTCCCAAAATTGCTCTATTTTCTATAGGTTCAGCTATGAATGTCCTATTTATCCAAGAAAAAGCCTCAATCACTCAATTTCAACCTACCAATTCCCTAAAAATTAACTGATCGACGCCGCTACACATACACCATTAAAAGTTATGAATTATGTCTCAAATGAGTTTGCATTAAAGGGAGACGTCTCAAGAGCTATAATAATCACTTCAGCCATAGTAGCTAGGTTTATTGGTTATTTTATTAATAATTCTTTACAACCATAAGAAGCAGGTGTATATAAAGTTCTTTAGTTAGGTTAATACTTTTGCATCGACTAAAAATCCCGTCTTTGTTTTCCATGTGTTCACTGAATAGAAAACAGTTTGCATAATATCATTTTTAACTTTAGTTCAGTTAGTTTGTTGGTTAAAAATGAAACATTGTCCAAGTTAAATAAAATTTAAGGGCCACGCTGTAATATTTTTTAAACTCAAACAGACATAAAGGGTTGATTATAATCAGACGCTGTGGCAGATTAAGTAACAAATACTGACATACAAATTGACACAATTTCGTTTACCTACATATAATTGCAGAAAAGGTCACATGGATTTACCCCATCTCATATATATTTTTACCATCTTACTAAACTACAATAACGTACTATTCATCGTATAAACGGTCATTAACTTACAAATCTAACACGATTAGCTAAGTATATAGCTTATACAGTAATATAAGACGTCAGACAATAAAACGGAAAAGTATATTGGCGTATTCACAAAACGTCTTTTATTTCTCTCTGATTACTCTCCCACCTTGTATTATAGAAAGAAATATTTTAATAATTTAATTACGTATCTATATAGCTATGTCAGATATACACTTGTCTCTACGATGATCCGTTAATCACGACTATTGATTGGATTATTTTATTGATTGGAATGGTTGAAGAATTGAACATTCATTGAAAACCAAGTCTTTGTTACTGTCACTGTACTGTTCAGTGTACCATCTTGAACGCTGCGGTGTAAGAACGAGCATTACTCCGCCTAAGTTGCAGCGTCAAGAAGAGGCAGTCAGGATAAATTTATTTGTATGCATAAATGTCGTTCCAACGACAAGAACGTGTCTATTTATTACGGCCTATTGCTTCAGGGGAGTTTTGAACTTTTTTCCTGTAAAGTCGTTGAGTAATTTAAGGGATTGGAGGAGCTCTTGGCTTAGTTATCGTAGACAACTCCAAGGGCCCTTTGTAAAATGATAAAGATAAGGAATAGTAATCATTTTGGTGGTGGATTTTAACTAATCAAAATCGTAATACTTTAATGGTCAGTCCTGCTGATTTGTTGGCGAACTGTCAGCCGAACTCCCATCCGCTGGAAGAGAGGAGACCGACGGAGAGATCGGTGAGTGCTGAGGGTCTTCCTGGAAAGTTTCACAGAAACAAAAACGGGTTGAATTTAAATTGCATCGATATTTGAAGTTATCACTAAGAAGTGTGGGAGTAAAGTTTACCATCAAACTACTGCGATTACTCTTAACGTCCAGATCCATTGCAAAGGGAACTACTGGAAGTTTTAGAAGGGACTCTCGCTCCTCGTCGCTTCCGTTGGCGTGACCTATTGCTTCCGATGAGTCACTGAAACGTTTAGATATTTCAATTATCATTTAAATCGAGTTAATAAGCTAAGAACCTTTCCCTGCCCTGAATAAGCTTAATCTGCAAGGAGTACGGGCAATGTTTGGGAAGATTGAGGAGGAAGTGCGAAACTTTGGCTTTGATTATTTTCTGTTGAGACTTTATGATGCTGGGACTTGTTTTACTTCCTGGATGTTTTTCTGGATTCATCAGGGTTTTGTGCACTGGAAGAGTGTCTTAAAGCCACTAAAGACCTTGAAACTAAGGGTAGAAACGTGTTTAAAGGGTTCGGATACAAGGGGCCATTCACTTGAATACCAAAATTCAATCTACTCTAAACTAAAGGTCCAAAGCTCACCTATGATATGAACTAATATCGTCTGTAGCACCATTCTCCTCCTGCTTCATTATTCTCCTAATATCCCTCGGACTCCGAAGGCCCATTTCGGCAAAGTCAGTCCAACTAGTAGCGCAGGATGAGGTAGCCCTTTTCTTTGGACTCTTGATAAGTCCCCCACCACCAGACCCCTTGCCTATCTGTTGATAAGACCCTGACGAATCTCCAGCAGCTCCGAGAGAATCTTCCCTGGGTAGATTAATCTTCATTTTAGAACCCCCTTCGCCATCCTTCAACCTAGGTGACACTGTTGCAATGTAATCATGAAGCGTTGCTGCGGCTGGAGGTCGATTTACGCGTGGTCTTTGAACAGGTGTCGTCGTGACGCTCATGCTTCGACGTTCCTTACTTGGAAATATTGGCCCGACCGAGGACTTTTCTAGGGGCAGCGTTGTTGGCACATATGGCAGATCTCCGTCGTCGTCGAATGAGCTACTGAACAAAAAAAGTCCTGTAGACTCGGTGGGGACGTCTTCGACGGTGACCATAGGGTCTTCACATATCTTCAGCTCGGTAGTTATTTCGTCATTCTCTAGGGGTAAACTACGTCTAGGAGTACTTCCTTGACCACTAGTACTCGAGGAATTTTTGGGACTTGAGCCTGCAACGATTTTAGTCCCTTTACCCGTTTGTTTTTTATCTGTTGACTGCCCCTCTATAAGAACGAGTTTATATTAAAATGGATAGCTTAATGCATATTTATCACCGTATATAAATGAACTTACTGGGAGTACTGGAAGAAGTAGGCTGCTGTGATTTAGACTTTGAACCATTTGACCCTTGTCCTGGGGACACTCCGGGTTCAGGCCATTTGAAAATATTTGTGTCCTGACGTCTGGAGTTAATCACATTTACTTTGACTACTGATGAGGCTGAAGAAGTGAGACTCGAACGATCTGAAACATTTCCAGGAGAAGACCGTGGACCAGGTGATACGGACAAGGGTGTAGTTAGCCGGGGGCTTATCGGTTTCCAGTGATCTGACGATTTAGGCGATTCGGGTGAGCCTTCTGGTCGCAAACCTGAATTAAGTCGTGAAAAAAGCTGTAAATTCCCATTTTTAAGCTAGAGCTTTTTCTTAATCTACCTTGATTGTCATTAGGAGTTTGAGGGGACTGTCCGGTGGTTTGATGTGGATGAACTTGGACCGTAGTAAGGGTTTGTCTAGCCAAGAAGCCACCAAGCGTAAGGTCAAAGTCAGTTGAAGGGTCTTTTGGTGGGGAGTCTTGTTCCATACTTCTAGTAGGGATAGGCTTGCTTCCACAGAACGAAGTTTCATAAACCATTTTAAATGGAGAAACAGACCTACGACCTGTTGACGATGGCCCTGCAAAAGTAAATCTCACCTACATTTTACAATCACGCATACATATTGCGACATAAACTGACAAATCACTAAACTTACGCCTGTCAAAGTCTCTAGGACTCTGGGGACTCCTGGGACTTCTGGGAGGACGATCAAATTGTTCAATATCAATGTCCAAGTTGTGCCCAACCTGCGACGATGAAGTGTTAAGATTGCTTATACTTATGGGCTTCTTTTTATAAATACTAGCATCCGAATCAGTTCTATTTGGAAGTCCTTCTCTATGTCTTGACGAGGAGGTTGTTGTTTTTGTAGCTGTGGGTGTGGTACCTACATCTTTTTCCTTGGGAGGGGATTCCATGTCCATGCTTTTGGTTGGGATTGGTTTATTACCACAGAATGAGGTTTCCAGCATCATCTTATGTGGTGAGGGTGACCTCCCTCGAACTGAACCTAAGAAACATACCAAAACAACATAACATAAGATATATTTTTAGACGGTTTAAAATTAATATTAAATTATGTTCCACTTTAGGTTACATTCGTGTTTCCGAACTCATTACTAGTATGCAGCAATATGTTGTACAGTAGTACGACTGCATCGTACGTAAGTCAAGTTTGCAGTCTCTAATTTCATTAATTAGCACAACAAGCCCTGTTGCTTGTAAATACTTGCTAGAGTAACGCACTATACAGCATTTTATATAACGTTATTAAATAATTTGCTTTTTAATAAGCTTAACTATAGGACTGGTATTCAGTTAGTTATTTAGTGGTCCTCGGTCCTAATATTCACGGCTTGTGTATGCATGCAAGGTACGTAAAGTAGATATATTTCCATGAATAATAAGATGCATAGCTTGTACACATTGGGAACAATGATAAAAGTCTAATTCACTTAATCGATATGCAACACTGAACTATTACCCGAAGAATGAGCAGACAGGGAAGATAAAGCGCCCGGGCGACCATAATCCGCGGATCCAAACGAAGCGTGCCGGCATGCGGGCCTTGAGAGGAGTCCATCAAGGAACAAAGTATGTGCTGAGGGTTTCCTTTGAACGTCATCGTCATCATCGTCCCGATCTCTGTCCCGGTAATCCCGGTATCCCGGACCCCCTCCCGTGGTCGACGATTTCCTCCGACATGAAAATAGGTTTGCAGGTTGGGAGGATCGTCTATGAAGTTCCTGTTCCTCCTTTCTTTTTCTTCGACGCTCCTCCTCAGAATCACCTTCTCCAGCGTCACCCAGGTCAAGTTCCTCGGTACTTGACTTTAGTTCTTCTTGTCCCTCTTCGTGGAAGGCGAAACCAAGACCTCCTGTTGAAACAAACATAGAATTAGTCTCTTGGTTAGGGTTTCAGCAAAAATCATCCAGAGCAGTTAAGAAACTATGCTATGTTTAGCTATGAATCAATCTTAATAGCATTTTACCTTGAAAGAGTTCTTTTTCCGAAGCACTATCATCACTCGGTGGAGTGCTACTACTGCTTGCACATGAAATATCAATTCTAGGCGTTGACGGGGTCTGGAGTCCGGAAGTAGGTCCGGATGTAGGGGCCGAGTAGGAAGGGGCAAAAGTCACAGTGCTGGTTGACGACGTAGCAGTAACTGGGTTATGACATCGGTGACCGTACTCGTCCAGTAGGGGCGAGTTGGGCACGTCTTCCCTTATTTCGGGCAATACTTCCATTTTATCTATAAGGTAATGGGCAAAACAATCATTTTCATTAGCAATCATGTCCAGTCCCTCATCTTTTTGTTTTTCACACTTTTGTGCACATAAATTTGTGTTGTGTTGGACTGGAAGTGGAACATCAATGTCCAATTAAGCCTATTGAAACTCAGTAATCAAGAAAAGTCTACAAATACCATACTTTGTTCATTGGGACGCGGATCGGCAGGGCTTTCCAGTTCATCGCTCAAGTCTTCAAAAGAGGCAAAGGGTGCTGGACCCAGTTTCCGCTGTCTTGAAGGGTAACTCCGGGACGGAGCCCCTTTCTTAAGAACGGTTGACATCCTTATTCACTCACAAGGACCTCAGCCTTACGCTCAACCCCAAACCCCGCACCTACGAAGTACCAAAGATTATGAATATCTCTATATTTCATTTGTAAACTACTATATGTAAGTTTATCTACAATTTCGTCTATTTCTTTAAAAAAAAATAGATCCCTTATACAGATTAGCCTTTTACTTTTAAACCAAGCAAAGGTTTACAAGCCCTGACCTACCCCTATTTGACCGGAATTTCTCATTTTCAGCCTTACGATTTCCTAAATAATCTCATTAACAAAACAACCCTTAACGATACTAAACTAGCGATTATGGTAGACTTTCTCCAAGAAAGTTGATCCACAGACTTCCTTATCTCATTCATAACCTCATGAATTTCCTCAAAACAAATAATTTTAGTAATCATCCTCGACCCCCATCGTTATCTTACCGTTCCAACGAAGACGTACAACGACTCGCAGTCTTTTCAGGCCTCATCATCCCCAAAACTCTGCTTCCACCGCCCAAAAACCTTAACTCTAAAAATCTCTATAATTTTTTTCAACTCAGCAATCGATCCTTAGTTGCTTTTTGAGGGTGCGTCGCGTGCGTGAGCCACCCAACCAACCAAATACACTGTCTCTCTACCCTTATGCCAACTATAATTGGATTTCAAAAATACAAAAAAAAATGACGACAAGCCTTTCAAAGGGGCTTAAGTGTGCTAATTAATGTCCCAATTGACACTCTGAGGATACTCCTTCCTTAGGATAGTGCGGTGCTCTACCCGTCGTATGTACCTTACTTTAAGGTACGGGTACAAACATTTGAGATCCCGTTGTACCCGTAGATCCTCAAGACTCCTTACCCTTACCTATACAACTGTACTCCTATAACCTCGTCGTTATCCTTATCATCCAAAACGGTAAAATGTATGGGACGCTTCCGCCTCTCTAAACTTATGCTTTATAGTTTCCTACTGTCGTTTCCCTATCTGAGTTCACATGGGAGAAAGTCTATCTACTTTCTACAACTAAGACTGGGCTATACACCCACTTTACTCCATGAGGAAGTATTATAGGAGAAAGTATGTATACCTATACAGTACTACACTACATGCATTGTCCGGGTAGCAGGTTTTTAACCCGGGTAGTAAGGAAGGTAGCATATAATATGGGCCACACAGTCTAGTTTTCGGGGTTTGGTTTCTTCGTTCGAGTCGGTGCAAAGCTATAATGATACTCTGGGTGAAAGTTATACTTTTTTATTACATTATATGGAGAAAGTAGTCCACAATAAATAAAATATATACTTGGGTAAGCAAATTGGTTGAACTATGCATTGTATATGATGGGTCCTAGCCAACTATGGGATATTCAACTCGGGAACTTATGACAAGGCTTATGCAGGAACAGGAACTGGGACAGACAGTAGGAGGAACAACACCCACCCGAACTTTATCTTATCAATCTTATCCAGACAGAATTACCTGCCAATGCCTCTGTCAGAACCTGCCAGAAGACCGACAGTTCATTTGCCCTAATGCTACAACATTCAGGGTCATACTCAAAATTTTTCGGGGTTTTTGTTTTAATAGCAGGAAAGAGCGCATTAAATATTTGAGGAAAGGGATGAGGTTAATTCTTACATTAAGTTGATTTGTTGTACATTGGATGATACAAAGTAAAATGAAAAGTTGTTTCAAAATTCCATTTCACGGTACTTCACAAAAATGGAAGTTCCTACAAAGAGTATATGTCTTGCGGTTTGGGTCATTCATGCAAATCTGCTTCATTTGGTTATGAAATATAGCTGCTCGTCTAGTTTCCGTTAGTTTTATAAACGGACCTTTGCAGTCAGAAGGCACAGAGTGCAGTATATTTTTTGGTATCATGATAAAATATTATGTGACTTTCGCAGTGGAATTTTTGACTTTTCTCCTCCATAAAAACAAGCTTTCCTGATAATGCCCTAGGCTTATCTTGTCCCCATTTAAAATGCCTCCGTATAAAGCCGTATGTTGATCCTCATTGTTGATAGTGTATGCTTTACTTTACTTAATGAATTTTAAAGGCACGCTTTGGGATAAACACCTGTTGAATAAGCTAATTTGAATTCCATTTATGATTTAATAAAATTAAAAATTCAGGTACCTGTAAATCCGTTTGGTTTTGGGTGTAAATAAATTGTATAGCTAAAAAACACGTTCACTTTTGCAGTGTAAGCTCAGTCGAGTGTACATTTATTTCCGTCATCTTCGTTCATCTTTTTTTTAGTAATTAACCCTTATCTGAACAGTACTAGCAACCATAGTAGTTAGTATAAGAACAAATACAGGCAATAGGAAATAAACTTTACCACGAAAACTTACAACATTAGAAACAGTCATACTCAATAAGACTAATGGGTTAATTTAAAGTTTACAATCCGAACTCAGCTTTCGTTTCCTTCTAAGATCAAACCCTTCTGTAAGCGTTAACAAACTACTCCTTATTTTATAAAGCTGCATAATTGATTAGCGAGGCTCAATTCGTGAAATTAGTTGGAATTTATTCAGTTTGTTTCATTCCTCCAATAATTTACAGATTGACTGTAATATTATAAAGCCATCCCTTACATTAGTTATGAGATGATAGCATTTTAATTCACTGGGATACATTTTCAAATACAAACAAGACTTAAGATATGTTTTGTTTTATATTTTAAGAAGAAAAAACTGTCGAAATTAAATGCGAAAAAGAAATAACCACTGACTTGTGAAAACAAGTTAAAATACTTCAATAAAAGAGTGGATAATTTATAAGTGAATCTTTTTAAGTTCGGGTTAATTTTGTGGCTAACTTGTTTCTGCAGTGGTAGGAAGCTACTTCTTAATCAATAAACATTTAAACAAAACCAAGTTCTTTGGACTAATAGATAGAATAGAAATGGTTAGTATGACGAATTTCTTCATTACTTTTTTTAACAGGCAAATACATTATTTGGAGTAGGGTAGCCTAATAGCAGAAGCATAATTTAGTTCTTAATTATTCTAACCTAGCTTTAACTACGGACCAACTAACAACATGCACCAGTAGCAATTAACAGAAGTTATTATGACTTGATACAAGAATAATTGGCAGATGAAGGCAGTAACGCGGAAGATTGACGACTATTTAGATTAGATTCTGGGATCAAAACTTTAGAACGTCTATTTTCCAACATTATTATTTTTTAAATATTTTATAATCGATCAAACCGTTTACGCATTCCTTTTAAAACTCCCATTTCAAATGGCAGAGTCACTATCACATTCCTTATCTGATTGACAACCCCCTCCCTTCTCCGAGAAATATTAGTTCAGGAAATTAGAACGTGTTCGGGCCAGAAAAAATTATAAGTCGTTTAAGCCTAGCATTATCAATTACCTGAATGATTTAAACTGCTTAGTTCTGGACAAGGATTTCAATACAAGGCGAAAAAATAATAGGAAAAGTCTGATAAAAATTCTGTGAGGGAGAGGTCAATCAGATTAGCTTTATTCCTTTAGGTTGACCGTCCGAAAGGAAGTTCAGCTCCCGAGGGTAGCTCGATAAAAGTACAATCTTTGAAAATACAATTCCATCCAAATTAGTAACTTTTCCGGGTCCCCCCTTATTACTTTCAGGTAACGTTCATTCTAAACACTTCATGGCAGCCAGCAGCTCTGTACCTATAGTATATACATCTATATAATTTCATAGCAGTTCACATAGCATAGTATGCTTTCTGTGTGTGGACTCAGTATTGTATATTATCCATTCTGTACTGTAGTATTTATGATGGTAGGTATAATCTTTAGTTAAAGATGAAGAAGAAGACTAGTTGTAGCAGTTAGGTCTAGAAGTTCCTATTAAACTAGTATCTAGCTGTGTGTTATGAATGGAGAGGGCCAGATCGAACCGATGCTCCTAGCGTTGATGATAAATCTCTGTATGAGAAACCACTAAAGTCAACATCCTGTTCTTCAATCATTGACAATGGGGACTCTTGATCTGGAGGGGTTAGTTCTACTGGGGCTCCGGTGAACACTGTGTCAAAATAGCGTAGATCTGTCTCCGTAACCACTTGGGGTCTAAAGGGGGGTGGAATCTAAAACACAAAACAGTTATTTAATATATGCATTTATACTAATGAAACGGTAATTTCACAATACGTGAGTGTTAAATTTGCTATTTTTACCTTCCGCTGAAGCAAGTCTTGCCATATGATCGATCTAAAAAATACGTGATCCATGACCTCCTTAGCGTCTTCAGGACCACCACCAAGTCTTTCACGTGGGCTTTTACGTAAGAGTCCTCGAAGGAGATCCTTAGCTTCGGGGGAGATTGTGCTGGGAAACCTTACCTAGAACAACAGAATAATCGTATAAATATCACGGACTGTTACTGGATTAACAAATCCATAAAATAGATAAGCTGATAAATAAAGTGAAGCTCACATCCTGCATGACGATAAGTTCGAAAAGAGTATCATGATCACGGTTATAAAATGGAAGACGGCCGATCATCATTTCATACATTACGACTCCAATTCCCCACCAATCCACTGCTAAACCGTAGTCTGTGTCTTCAAGAACCTGAAACCCCAAAGAATAGATACTATATCTTTGTATATTGAGAAAGCTTGATACAATATTAAGTGCTGCTTGCTTAGTTTCGATTAAATTATGGGTACTATTTTCAATTCTACCTCAGGAGCTAAATATTCAGGCGTTCCACAAAAGGTCTTAGTCGTACTTCCATAAGTTATATCTTGTTTACACAGTCCAAAGTCTGCTATCTTGATATGGCCATCTTTGTCTAGTAAGAGGTTTTCTAACTGAAATATTAATGGGTTTAAATTATTTAAATCACACAAAGCTAGTTAATATTTAATGTAATCTATATTTCATAAAATTACCTTCAGATCTCTATAAATAATTCCGTTTTCATGAAGATACCCAATAGCAGAGATGATCTCTGCCCCGTAGAATCTTGTTCTGTCCTCTGAAAAAGTCTTCTCTTTTGACAAGTGAAAAAAGAGTTCGCCTCCGTTTACAAATTCAGTTACAAAACACAGTCGATCCGCCGTTTGAAAGGAACATTTGAGCGACTATAAAGAAAAACCAAGGAGTAATGTAAAGGTCTTCACTAAAAAAACTCTTGCCTACCAAGAAATCTTTAAAATAATGTCACGACTTACAATTAAAAATGGATGATTAGTAGTTTGCAAAACTCTATTTTCAGTTAACGTATGGTCCACCTCCTCCTTTTTAATTATAACCTCTTTTCTAAGAATTTTCATTGCATAAAGTTTATCCGATGTCTTGTCGCGGCAAAGGATTACTTTTCCGAACGTTCCTTTTCCAAGAAGTTTCAAGAACTCGAAGTGCTCGAAAGTCTATAAGCAAAAATTGTAATGTTTACTCCTATAAAGTTCTTACAACAGCAAAAAATCTTCCACAGCAATTAAGCAAGAAACTTACAACTTTTTTCTTCCCTGAAGCCTTTCCATAGGCCACACCTTGAATTCCAAACTTATTCGATAGGTCCACATCCATATAGCTCGCAGACTCTGCACTCCCATAACTCCCCTCCGGAGTGTTTGTTATCATTTTGCTTGACGAGCTTTCGGAAATGGTACCCGAGGACTGGATACTACTGGCACTTTTTATAAATGCCAAACTGCCCACACTAGGACCACCCCCACCAATTAATTCGGAAACAGATTCAATCGAGTTGATCCAGTCTTGTCTGTCGAACTCTGACTCGGTGCAGAAAGTCCTCTCGAGAACCCTGCTGGCTTGCAACCCCCTCAAAATGAAGGTGAACCGCTTGGGCCGATCTGTTTTCATGATTTGACATCCTCGAACAGTAAAATCATTCAAGGGATTTTCGGAGAAGGGATTGTCCACTCGTTGTTTATATCCTCGGAAGGAACCATCCTCGAAGAGGTAAAAGTACCGGGGTCTCCAATTTCTGATTGTCTCACCTTCAATTTTCAAATAACCCGATTATTTAGAACTATCCAGTAACTATCTTTAGACCAACACCAAAGCATACTCCTTTGTATACACCTAACCAATCCAAGTTACCTCTTTTGTGAAGCAGTCCCTCCTTAAAGATTTCTGGGGGTTTCTGGTTGGGACTTAACAGGACGGGTGTGACTACATGGGCTACTTCCGATAATGGTGAGTTCGAAGCCATCTCTTGACTTCTGACCTTACCCTTTCCCCACCGAACTTCACAACCCACTAAAAGGGACCCTCAACAGAACTCTCAGAGAGTAAAAACGCCTCCTGAAAAATAACAACGAAGTAATCTTTACTATTGATAATTCTTAAGCCATCTTTGTTCATCAATAACACTTTATTTCATATACACTTCCCTTTGCTTGGAAGAAACTTTCTCTACAGACAGTCTAGTCTATATAATAAGCCTTCTGTTTTGACATGCTGATAATACCCCACACACAAAACGCAATTTAACTAACTAATCCCCATATAATCTATCATGAGACTGTTCCATTACACTTACACAGTTTATCATGGTTAGAGACCGAGGTAACGGCCAAGCGACCCAGACAGACACACGACACAAGACCTTGTAAATATGCTCGGCTAGGGTACAAAAGGCTTTGGTCGACTTGAAGCTCAATTCAGTGTCAGTAACAAGATTGCTGGATAAGATATGAATTTTATGGGTACGGCAAATAAATTTAAAATAGTGGTAAAACGAAGAGAAACGATACGTCGTATCAAAGAATTTAGTATTGTTGGTCTAGTCCTTTTGCCCATAACCAGGTTAAATAAAGCCAAGGTCTTATACTTATTGGTTTCTCTACTTGTTCTAATTTTGTCCTTAATAGAGCAAACAAAAAAACCCAGAAGATTAGATCTTATTTGAAGTAAGTGACCTAACATCATAAAAAATCAGGTCAATGTCTAACGACAGATGCCATTGCCAAAGGGGAAACTGAGGGCCTTAAAATGTAGCCAGCAGCTTGAATTCATACCACATCTTTAAAAGCGAATTATAATTATACACTCCTTCAAAAATGGTTATCCTATCCAGTCATCTTTTTAAATTGTACAACTAGGTATCCAGCATCCGCTTACTAGTGAAGGAACACTACTACCCGTAAAGGTGAGCTAACCAAAATAAAACGGTTTGCTCGCAATTTTATTTAAATAAAATAATAATACTTTCACTACCGAAACCTAATCAAGGATCTTACATTAAATTAAAACACATACGAACAACTTTTGAAAAATCTAGCTTTTCATTTCGTTTAATTAAACTGTGATTAAAATAAAACTCCAAGTAAAAAACAGCCAAAGCATGCCATAGTAAAAGTAAAACTGAAAGGGGTAAAAAATACCAAATTAGAATGAAACGTCTTTCTGCATACAAACTTCAACAAGACCTTGGAACTGTTTTGTTGGTACACATCGTCATGCAAAAAGAGTAAATAACTGCACGAGAGATGAAAACATTTTAATAGCTTGAAAACAAGGCGAAATTTCAAATCATTGTATATGTGGCTAACTGCAATAACTTCGTTATTCCATCCAACTCAGCATTAAACCAGGGGCAATTAATTTTTATGGAATTAATGCAACGCTATGCTATGCAAAATGCAATGTAATCCAACTCCAATTCAAATGCCACTGTCGCGTCGCTTATACCACTCCACTTTTAATAGGTGCAATAAAGGGTGAAACTATAATGAAATATTAGCTCATCATACATTTTTTTGTGGCAGATTGTTGATTTCTTTGGTCGCCTGTTTTTGTTTTTAAAGCAAGACAAGGACCAGCGTTCGTTATCGTTATTTTGTGTAAGCTTACAGTAAATAAACTCTGGACTTGTAGTAGTATTGAAACTGGGACATCGAACTAACTATGCATGCAAATATGTTACACGTGTTGGGAAAAACATCACGATAAGTCATTCATCATACTAAGTCTGCAACTCAATACTCAAATTGCAAAAAAACAAGGAATATAATCCCTACCGGTGTCTCATGTGCACTAAGCAGTAAGCACTACTTCACTGGTCATGCTTTTTTGAGATTTCCAATAATTCCGAAAATGAATTCAGTAAAATGGTCAATATTTAGTAGGTACAGATTTCCTCCACCTACAGGCAACAATAGGTTCAACTTTGTATGAAAACTGAAAACGTACGCACCGTATATCCTCGAATAGGGACCGGGGCCACTTTAATGATTTTTTTCCGTTTTAAGGGTCACATTTAACACACAATAGGGCTTAGGTAAATTGTAGGGGCTGGTAATACTAGAGGGAGGCCAATGTGCGAGCATATACGGTATTCTGTCCAGTTCCAGTACTCAATGTA
>JAQFZX010001160.1:0-34887 GCA_034682405.1 Hydroisotoma schaefferi | reverse complement strand
GTCATTGTCGTCGTCGGCGTTGTCGTCGTCGTCATTTCCTCGATACAGCGGGTCACCCTCGTCAGACATTCTGCAAATAAAGAATACACACACACACACGGGAATATATTACCAAACCCCCATCAGATAACCCCCTCTCGACGATAACCACGTGTGTGTGATCCCTTTAAATTCGCCCCACCACCACACCCCCTCTGACCTGTCAACTAAATTAACATAAAAAATCCGGTGAACCACACCCCACCACTACTCTCTAACTCCGACAATAATGACCTACATTCTTATCCAACCTCGCTTGTGACCCCCCCCCCCCCCGTCCCCCTTCTCCAGAGCCAGCCCCACGACCACACCCCCTCTGACCTGTCGACTAAATAATGACCATATAAAAAATCCGGTGGACCACACCCCCTTTATATAAATTACCTCCTAAACATGGAAACGATTTCGTGTTCGGAGACGGCATCCTTGCCGAGTTGTTTACAAATTCTTAGTATTTCCTCCACATCGATCTTCCCGTCCTTATTCCTGTCGATATTTGTGAAGACAACGCGTAGTTTTTTCTCGTGTGTTTTAGCATATTGGATGAATTCTTTGAGGGAGATGTCCCCACTCGAATCCGCATCACTTTTATCAATTAATTTCCGAGCAAAGGCCGTTCTATTTTCTGGATTAGTAAATCCCCTTTTTTGTAAAGCGTCACTCAAATCCTTCAAATCCACCCGACCGTCTCCATTTACATCCAAAGTTCGAAATAAACGTTCCAAACGGGAATCATCTGATGATGACGGGGAAACTACACCCGAATCCCTCATCCTTTTCTTTTAAACTAACCGCATCTCATCATACAACCTTCCCTTTTTTTTATTATTCCCCTCTATCTCTCTCTAGAGTTTATCTGTTTATCCGCATTGCGGGGAGTAGGGGGAATTTTTACTACTTTTTTTCGGGGTTCCTCGCATATACACCGCCCTCGTTAATTATGCCGCAGGCCTATCCTTTCCGGGTTAAAAAAGGGGCGTCTCTCTCATATCTTAAATATTCCTCGTTATTCCGCATGTTGACTTTGTTCAGTATGAATTTTCCCTATCTTGCCCATGTTAAAATGGGATTTAATCTCTCTCTATTTCCTTTTTGTGTTAATAATAAAGCCCCCGGGTAATTAATAACGGGAAATAGGGTAATACTTGAGAGTTCTGAGATGATGAATATAAGAATGTTAATTATTTTGAGAGAGAGAAGCTGCGTTTTAGCTAGGTTGGCCTTTGTGTCTTTTTGTATTAATCTTAAGATGAGCTTCAAATGTAAAGAAAAGAATAAGATGGAGATTGGACTTTGTATAATTTGATGAAGGTTATATATAATTATATAATCCCGTTGTTTTTCTCTCTCTAGTTTTGTTGAAGGATACTCTCTCTCTCTCTCTCTCTCTCTCTATGGATTCGGTTATAAAAATACCCGCAAGGTTATCTGCTTTCTGTATCCCTTTTTTTGTGAAAAATGTGTATAGAAATATTCGAAACTGCTGTTGTATGGCCAGATTAGCTAAGCAGCATCCCTCCTACGGCGCTACACTTTTATTCCCCCCCCCCCCCAGAAGACGACGGTTATATTGGCAGACAGTTGATTCGAGTTCGCTATGCTATAATGCAGCTAAATCTTCCTAAATGTGAAAAGATGTGTCGAAATTTAAAGGATATATATATAACTTCATCCCCTCTGAAAGACCCTTTCCTCCATCTCTGCACACAGCCCCTCTGACATTTACGACGGTTAAGCAATAGTTTTATATGTGATGTTCTTATCTTAACTTTCCATATATAATATTTAAAGGCCTTGGGGCCCATAACAGTCCCCCCCCCCCTCCTTAACCCCCACCATTAAAAAGGGATGATATGTGAGAAGGAATGAAGAAAAACGGCAGCTTAATAGTTTTGTTATACATGGCAGTATGAATTTGTTGCCCATTTTTGACTAAATTAATATATATATAATGCTTTTGCCATAAAAAGGAACCAACCAACGCTGCTGTGTGTTTTTTTACAATATAACTTTAATATTATTAATTTAAAAAAAAAGAATATATAAAAAAAACCATTTAAAAGCAACTTCCCCTGAAATGTTCCTCCCTAGCGTGATGAAATTCTTGTGAGTTTTCAAGGCACAAATGATGATCAGCAGCAGTCTCCCTTTTGTACCTTTTATTATTTTTTTCCCTATGGGGTCTGTTCATCAACCATGGGTAGCCCCCTGGACGTGCCCTACTTGCACCCACACAATTGTTCAAGTCAGTCAGCGTCTTCTTTATGTCGCCCAACAATCCACCGTACATTATCGACGAGTTGTCCAGTCGATACTTTGGCAGCCTTCATCACACCCACAGAAATAATCAGACAGTTTTTTTAAATCAGCTTATTAGTGGCAGTAGTGGCAGCGTTTTAAGGTAATAAAATGAAATAAAAATAAGTTATAATGAGAGAGAGAGAGATTGGTGTACCAAATCTGTTGAATCTGGTTAGAGAAGAGGGGGACCATTGCAACGGTGAAGGTATGGTGGTCGTTGTAATGATCGCTGAACTTATCGTAGCAGTAGGAATGAGCGTTTAGTACCATTTTCCATACCGTTTCTATCAACGGTTCGTAAACGGCTGAATTGTTGTTCGTGTCTGTAAACATTCCCAACCCGTAGTCCGGCATCGACAGCGTGTACTCTTTACCTTCCAGCATTATCATGTTACTTGTGTCCTATTCATAGACCCATACCATACTTTACACGCATCTCTTTTGTGTCCCATTTATATTTTAGACCACACCTACTTTATAGCTCCATATATGCTTTATCCCCTGAGTAATGTTACCTGATAAGTACTGTCACAAAGGGCACCAAGTGGGATATCGGATGGGTCATCCGAATATCCCCCTCCAGTATAAGTCGGTGGTGGAGTACGATAACCTATGATGGGCTTTATTGTGGTCGTCATATTGGGATTAGTATTGGTGGAGTTGGCGTCAGGGGGGGCGGTGGAATTGGCCGGTGCAGTGGCGTTGCTTCCACCACCGGTAGCATTGAGGGTAGAGTTATCGGTCAGTGGGGGTGTGCCACTTCCTCCTCCAAAGATAAATTCGTGGGGGGAAGCACCGTCCAGGCATCTCAGCAAGGCTCGCTCAACCCGGGTGAATGAAGCGTAACTCAAGTACGGTTCAGCTACGTGGTATTCTTGGAGTTGAACGTTCATAAAAGACGTCAGGGCCAATTTCAAGTATTCTCCACGGATTTGAGGGCAAGTTTTCTGGAGGTTTTTTGTTTTTTTTTTAGAGATTGTTCAAAGAATAAGAGGATAAAAAGGAGACAAACCTGCAAAACCTTCCTTGTGATTCCAAGAAGGCGGAAGACAGGGAAGCGTTTTTCCATCCCGTTATCCGCAGGGGCACCCCCACTTATCATCTTGTCCACTAGATCTTCCAGATAAGAAGCCATCTGGGTTCGCATAACTGCTGGGGCGATTTCTTGGCTGGACCCTATCGTATCCTCGTCTTCTTTTTCATCCCATTCTAATAATTTAGCTCCGTCGTCCGTAGAGTTACCTGCTGGGGCACCGCCTGCTGCTGCGGGAGGGGCAGGACCCGCTGCGGGTGGGGCACCGCCTGCTGGGGGAGGGGCACCGCCTGCTGCTGCTGGATCTGAAGGGGCACCACCTGATGGGGGAGGGGCACCACCTGCTGGGGGAGGGGCACCACCTGCTGGGGGAGGGGCACCGCCTGCTGCTGCTGGATCTGGGGGAGGGGCACCGCCTGCTGCTGCTGGATCTGGGGGAGGGGCACCGCCTGCTGCAGCCGGATCCGGTGCAGGGGATGGGGGGTCATCGTCTCGCTTGACCCTTTGCCCCCTACACCGATCACCTTTTCTAAACTTGATGCATTCTCTGGGTTGGATTAGGACATCTTGGCTTCCGCAATCGGCCCTTGTGACCGTTTCCACTCCGTCATCGATTGGAAATACACAAACTTCCCGTTCCATCCCTTTTGCGCAAAAGGAACCCGAAGGGGTCTGGACCTTCCAGCTTGTACCTATGTATGTTTGAGAATATTACTGTCACTGCTGTTCAATATATTTATTTATTTAAAAATCCCAACCTGGATAAACGACGATAATCTTCCTGTCATCGTCTTCCTCTACTACAGCCGCATTGTCCTTGTCCACCGTCAGTTTTACGTGCAATTCCTAAACACACACACACGCGTCGTGTTACAGTTTTTTTGTATATTCCTTTTTATCATTACAAAAGTGCTTATACCTTTCCATTCTTGGACATCCAGCAAAATAATTCATCAACTGGGATAATCCTCTTGGACCCTCTGCATTTATCTATCATCCACCTGCGAAGGAACAACAACGTTCAATCATAACCCGTTGTTAACTTTTGCATGTAGGCGCAACCACGAGTGGGTACAAAAACATTACAGGATAGGGAGAGGTTTGGGTGGGCGGAGCCTGTTTAACATGTAAAGGATCGGGCATTTGTATATAAAATTCTAGTGGGTACATGAAGAAACGGGTACCCTTGTACCCACACTGATTGCGCCTATGAACTTTTGTGGTAAATTGTCTATAAAATAAACTCACACTCCGCTGTCCAAACACCCGCAAGTGTCGTGCTGCACGACCTTTCCAAATTTGCAGTTATTATCTGCATTACTTTCTGCAAAAGTTGTAGCGGATGAAGCCACCACCACCACCACCACGACGACAAGAACAAAGATACGCCACAGCATTTTGTTGTGACTGGTAAATCTCGAGTCATGCAATCCCCTTTTTATAAAGACATTTGTTTATAACTTTCATTTATATTAATAATAATTATCCATTCTTATTCTTCATTCAGAAAGGGAAAGTTATGGTGGACAATCGGGGAGCATTTTTCATATTTAAAAAAAGAAGTTTTTATGCAGAATCATGCCCACTTTCCCTATAGATTTTTCTTGGGAGTTGAGTTGATGATGATGAGAGAGTTTCGAACAGAGAGACTCGAAATAAAAGACGATACCCGAGTGGATATGAGAAAGAATAGCAGAGTTGGTAGAATTATCTATGTATAAAAGCACAAATATATATATATATATAGTAAGATGAAATGATATGAAAAATCTTGGCAAGTGGACGAAGCTGTGAGCTTTTCTAAAAATAGAATATTTTATTTTATTTTTATTTCATCCTCGTCGGCAGAAAAAACGGAGTACTCAGGATTATTAAAACAGGATTTTAAACTTTAAAAAATTAGCATGTCTGGAGAAATTAGGTCCAGGAAAAAACAAAAGCAACAAAAGCAGCAGCAACAACAGCACCAACAAACCAAAAGGGGTCAGTTTTTTTTTTATTACATGCGTCGTCTTTGCTATCAGAATTTGCTTATTTTATCGGCTTTTTTTTTTATTTTTAATTAGGAAAGCAACAGGATGACTTTGATGAAGAATTCAGTCAAAGGGGTAACGCTTCTTTTTATTTTTTTTAGCTGTGTTTTAGTGGTATAGGTTATGCCGGGTTAAAGGTAGCCTTAATCCTCGCCAATATACACCGCCCTCGGTAATTACCCTGCACGCCCTTTACATGTTAAAAGGGGTATCCCTCCCATATAGTGCTTCAAAAGACCTCTTTTTAATGTAGGGTAGATGTTAAAAAGTGTGTAGGAAAGATCAGAGGGTAAACCACCCCCCCCCCCCCCACTGTGTATGTGGCGATAGTAATAATTGTAAAAAGAGTTGATGTATTTCAGAACCCCCCCTGGAAGAGGAAGAGTATAATGTAGAAGAGGAAGATGATTTCCAAGACCCCCACAATAATAGCCACCAAAATGGTCATCATAATCACGACGAGGAGGAGACGTCTTCTATTCTCTACAAAGTGATATTTTTCATACTGCTTTTATTTCTCGGGGGACTAGCAACGCTTGTGCTTATCGAGTCTGAAAGTGGCAGTGGGGGTGGTTCAGTTGGGGGCATTATTAAGGAGGAACAACAACGACACTCGGTTGGCGGAGTTCCTCCTGTGGAAGAGGAGGAGATGAGCCAGTCTTTCTTGGAGAATATTCAGTCTGCTTTCAATTTCAATAATCTTTTCGAAGAGGAGGATGATGGGGGGCATGGGGATGACCATGGGGGGCATGGGGAAGAGGAGGACCATGAGGATGACGAGGATGAACATGGGGAGGACCATGGGGAGGACCATGAGGACCACGATGACGATGGGGATGACCACGATGACGACGACCACGACGAAGAGGAAGGACATGAAGAAGAAGAAGACAAAGCTGATGAAAAAGACGCAGTTTCGTTAGAATCTGCAGAAGAAGATGAAACTGAAGAAGATGCTCAAACTGTTGTAGTTGAACCGGTTAACATTGTAGAAAGGGAAGATAATGACAACGACGACGACGATGATGAAGACGACGTCGCATCAGAAGAACCGGAAGAGCAGATTGTAACAAAAGACCAAGTGTCCGCTCCACAGGAACCAGCGGACGATGACGACGACGATGACGACGACGAAGATGATGCTCAAGAAAGTGCTGAAGAAGGTAAAATTTACCATGCATATTCTCAACCTTATATGTTTTTAAACGGTATTTCTAAACAGAGTATCTCTTTCCAGAAACCACACCCACAGAACCCGACGAGCAAAAAGCTGAGGAGCATTTCCCATCAATCCCACCTACTCCTCCCCCCCGTCCAGTCTACACTCTCCAGGATGCAGGAGAGTCAGAGGAAAATGATGATTTGGAATTCAATCGGGAAGAAGAGGAAGAACTTTGGAGACAGTTTTAAAAAAAATGTAAACTCATCAAGTACCTTTTTTTGTGTTTTTTGAATGTTATTTGTATTTATTCTCAGTCGTAAAAATAAATAAATTGTTAATTAGAACAAAATCTAAAAACTATCAACTTTCATACACGGGAAAACAGAGCATTCTTCACTTTGGATTGTACAAATTAACATGAGGAATTCCATTCCTAACAACACAGCCTTTTTTTTATTCATAGTAAGTCTGAATCTGATGCATTGCATGACGAACGACAGAGTAGCTGCTACTACTACTACTACTACTACTACCACTACTGCTACTACTATACTACTACTACTACTACTACTACTAAACAACTACTACCTGCATTGGATGATTGCTACTTTATTCCAAAGGAATCCCCTCTTCTCATGATGATCTCCAACAACTTCTTGACTACTTCTTGACTTGATCATCTCTCTAATAATAATAATAAGATAATCTATCTGGTATTGGTGGTGGTGGTAGCTACTATATATATTTTATTATTAGAGGATCTTCTTCTTCTTCATCATCATCTTCATCTTCATCTGTGTAGCTTCTTTCCGTGCCACCTGCGTTCAGGAATGCACACAACGACAGTAGCAACAAGTGTAAAAGTAGCGGATCCTTCCCTACCTGGCCTCTGGTTAAAAAATGATGATAATTGTAAGAAAAGATTCTTATAATCTCGCCCCTTGAAAGAGAAGTAGCTAAAGCAGCACCTGTTTGATTCACCTACTCGGGGGGGATCCACGAACTGCAACCACACCCACTTGCCCACCTTTACAGTCACAATTTGACCTTTGACCTGAAGGGGGGTGGATGAATTTGATGATAATGTAAATGAAGATGTATTGAAGTAAAAGGGGGTAGAAATGGGGTCTGGTTGCTCCCTGCATACCTCTTTTAATTTTTTATGAACATTATCCAGTAGTCTGATCAAAGCTTCTGTTCTTTCTTCTTTCTTTCTTTCCCATCATCTTCTTCTTCTTCAAGAACTCATAGGGATAAAGTGAGGTTGAAGAAGACTTTAATTTATTATTATATTTTATTTAAAATTAAATTAAATAAATCATGGAAGAGTCGAACCATCTTCATGATAAGAAAGCGTACGAGTCTTTGTTCAGTTACTATTCCCCATTATTAGTACACCCACCGTCAACGAACCCCCACCACCACCTTCATCTTATGCATGCCGGACCTTCCTCGACCCTTTTTAACCAACCCGTTGTCATCCGATCCTCCAGACCCAAAAAACAATTCATTTGTAAATTCTGCAACAGACAATTCACAAAGAGTTACAATCTATTGATTCATGAAAGGACGCATACGGATGAGAGACCTTTCTCTTGTGATATCTGCGGAAAGGCTTTCAGAAGGCAGGATCATCTTAGGGATCATCGGTTTGTTAACACAATTTTCATACAGCATTCTTTCCAGCGTTTTACCTTAAATTAATTTAAAAAATGTGTATCTCTATATTATTTCCGCATAGTTACATCCACAGTAAAGAGAAGCCGTTTAAATGTACCGAGTGTGGAAAGGGGTTTTGCCAAAGCCGTACTTTAGCCGTGCATAAAATCCTCCACATGGACGAATCCCCTCACAAATGCCCCGTCTGCTCTCGAGCCTTTAACCAAAGAAGTAATTTAAAAACTCATTTACTGACCCACACGGACCTAAAACCCTACGAGTGTACGAGCTGTGGGAAAGTATTTCGAAGGAATTGCGATCTCAGACGGCATACCCTGACCCACACCATTGCTGGAGACAACTCTACTGCTACTACTAATGTTAATAATGTTGTAAATAATACTGGTGGATCGACCAGTGGGGGTGGTAGTATAAACTTATCTTTGGTGGTGAAGAATAATAATAATTCCAATAATAATTCATCCAATTCTTCTGAAGATGATTCTCATGAAGAGACTGTTGACGTTGTGGGACTTGACCACCATCAAGAATCCACTGCCATTAATAATAGCTTAATTAATAATAATAATAAATCTAGTAATAATAAGCCCAGAGGCTTCACTATCGATGAGATCATGTCGAGGTGAAGAAGAAATTATTATGTTATTATTTATTCCTCTTTTTTTATATAATTAATTTTACAACAGCATCTCATAAGTTATTATTAGTTGTATAAAATTATCTCTCTCTCTCTTTTGTATACAGATTCAAAAAAAAATATTAAGTGTGCCATAACAGATCTCTCTTATTGTTAATAAAGAACAAAAATATAAAATATATAGAGTCTTCTTTTTTATTAAAGCACTTTTCCGTTTTTAAAATTTACGTCCTCCGTCATGGCTTTTATGTTTTATTAGATTTATATATATACTTTATTTTAGTTTTAAAGCTGCATTTTTCTATCAATCACAGTCTATTTTTTTCATCTCAATCTCTTTACTTGGAGGAGGAGGGGGTGTGGCTGGGTCGTCCGCGGCGCCCGTTGCTGGGGGGTCTTGCTCGAGAAAGTTGGAACCTCGGGCGTGCCACCAGATTAGCATGTCCATGAGGAAACCACAGAACATCAGGGATCCCGTTAGACCTAATAAAGTATATTTTGTAATATTTTATGTAGGCATTATAGGTAGATGATTATGCAACAAATACACCCTACTATTAAAGAAAGGTGCAAAAAAAGAGCCCGGAAAAGCCACACTAAAACTGACCATGAAAATAAGTCCTAAAGAGATGTTCGTCATAGACCCAGCAGTGTCCTCGAATGGTGTTGTTGTTGCAGTCCTTGTGTTCCCCCCAAATGACACAGGCCTTGTCGACAACAGCTCCGTAGATAACTGGGCAGGGAACGTTTCCAAATAATCCGATGGCACATTGTATAAGTCCCAATGCCATTGCTTTATCTCGAGGTTCAACACAACGAAGGGTTAGCAGCATCGAACCCACTTCGCTGGTCGAATGTACTAAAACTATTAGCATGAAGATTGTCAAGTAGAGGCCGAACCAGGGGCAGGTCAAGGGGCACAGGCCCGGTTGGGCAGAATCTGTACAACTGCAGTTCGTGTAGCTCTGCGTTTATTTATATATTTAGCACGTTATGGTTATCATGTTTTACTATAGCATGTTTTTAAAATAAAGACATAAGAATTAAACTAACGGAAGTGTTTAAATTGCCATCGGACGGACACCCTGCATGGCAAGCACTAAAGAAAATTTGCTCATCGTCTCCACAAACTGGGGCATAAATGCTGGAAGAACACTCCGTACAATGCTGCGTTTCACAAGAGGGTGTTCTATACAAATTAACATATTATACATAGATTAACCAATAAAGAAACCACTTTTTTATATTTATTTATTTATTTTTAAAAACCCCCCTTGGACGTACCCAAAGTCCTCGTTGATTCCAACGAATCCCTTTGACCCTTCACACCCAACGCCCATAAGGGCCCCCATTCCAGCAGCATAAATGAGTGCAGCCATTCCTACCCAAAGAGCAACATTTTTAGCCTTTGGTTCCTTTCTCCTAATGAAGATTCCACTTGCAAAGATGCCGATTCCCATGACAAGAATCCCAGCAATTCCTGCCACAATATTCGCCTGGAATGCCGCAAGTCGGAACTGACTTTCTAAATATTTTGGAAGGAAAGTGTAAAGGCCGGAAATTGGAAGGAGGTGAAAAACGCTGGAAAAAGTTCTCAGGATTAAAATTCGATTTGATAAAAGTCTTTTGATCGCTTGTGGGAATTCACGCAGTTTGGGTCGTAATTGGGCTTGAGATAATGCGGACTGGGGCTCTTGCTGTTTTAACCGATGCGGAAACCCCGACATGATTATCGAAGTGAAGAGCAACAGGAACGAGATTAACAACATTCCTAACCACCATGCCCCCAACCTGATCAGGAACAAATACCACCCCTTGTAATATTGCCTTGATTAATAATAATAAATAAATAAAAAGCCCACCAGCGGGGGTCACTGGGACCGTAGTCTTTGGGAGAGTCCCCGAAAGGGTCTATGTAGAGATGGGTACAGAACGAACCCAGAATAAAACCGGAAACTGGACCCAGGATTCGGACCCCTATCGTTATAGCTGGAAGGATAAGATCATTTATGACAATTGCATGAGTTTTTAGCTATATAGTACCACCGTATTTCCGGGAAGTACCCCCTGCGGGAATTGTTTTAAAGGAAAAAGCATCTGGGAAAGATGGCTCCGAATTAAAATGTTTTTAGCATGAGGAAAGGTTCCAAAACGGAGGGGTACAATTTCCATAAATACACCTAGGGTAAGTTAAAAGTGTGTGTATAGAGCTCACAAAAGTACATGGGGCTGTCCCTGTTTTTGACATTGTCATCGAGATAAGGGATTCCGAGGGTGAAGATGGCCGTTTGTCCGAATCCGATGCAGAGAAGACTGAAGAAGATTATTCCAAAGAGAAGGTATTTTTTTTCGTAGTCTTCGGATTCGTGGTCGGAACAAAGGGTAAAGTTATTGGCAGCGGAACAGAATTGTCCTGCCGAATTCTCATTAAGCAGGTCAACTTCGGCCGTTTGAATTAGTAAATGGGGAGATGCACAGAGGAGGGAGGCAAAGGCGAATAATGCCGACCCAAAGGACATCCAGTGGGGACGGTGACCTCCCCCTGCGTAGTACGGAAGCAGCAGGGCCGAGGTCATCTATGGATTTACGTATCATTTCATTTAACATTTTATAGTTTAAAGAGCTGGTTTTATCATCATTTCATGGGAAGTGTGGGTGTGGCTTTAAGCTTTTTGGACCCATTTAAGAGCAACTAAGAAGATATGAGGATGTCTGTTTTATCCCATATAAAAGTCCCCGTGTTGTTTTTTAACGATTTCTCTCTCATATGATAATTCCTGGCTATATAAATCCCCACAGGGGGCTATGTAAAGGTATTTTTTTTACGGGGAATAACTTCTGTTTCTCTCTGAATTCATATCTGATGATCTAACAGTTATTACCTTCCTTATTTCATATAACTCTGCATTATTTACGCAAAGAAAAGCAATTCAATGAATAAATCCAAATTCTCATTCTTCTACTACTACTGGGGAAAAAGCTTGAAACATTTTGACAACATTTCACTCCATTTTTAGTGAATCCATACTTCCTATTTTTCCCATTTCATGCAAAATACCTTTTTGTTCAGCATATATTCCCAAAAAAAATACATCTCTCTCTAAGCAAACTCTCTCTGGTTAAAAAAAGCATGTTAGTAAAAAACAGCAAATTATCCTGAAAAACTCTCATCTTTCTATGTGATTCATCCAGTATGAAAGTGGTAGTGATTTCTACCTGTCCGATTTCACTGGCCATCATGAGGGTGCCGGTGGTTTGGCTTGGAATGTTGAATAATTTTTCTAGCGTTGTAATGACGGCAACAAAGTAAGTATGGAATGTTCCTTGAAGTACACAAGTCATGCAGAAAATGACAAGGAAGGCTTTCCGGTTGGCCATAAATTGTAGAGAGTCGGGTTGCCAAGAACCGAACCCGTATTTCGGTTTAATTTGATGGTCATGGTCATCATCATGGTCAGTTGTGGTGAAATTAGGAGCAGATATGGTGGTGACCTGTTGGGGTGGGGGGTGGTATAAGGGGGGTGGTGGTGGTGGTAGCATGGATTTATACTCGCTATCCTCATCTTCATCATCATTTTTAATATTATTATGCCCTTGCCGGTCTTCTTCTTCTTCTTGGGGATCCTGTAAACATTTTTACCCTTTAGCCATCATTATTTTTATTTTTTTTTACATAATAAAATATTTTTTGAAAAGGTTTTTGATGATAATTATACCATCTTCCCGCTGGTCGGATTGGCCAACTGATCTTTCATCAAAAGTGTAGGTGGCATTTGGGGATTTATACAATCCAAACGACAACGATATATCAACTCAGAACCTTTTGGGAACAAGTTTTTCATGTGTGCTGTGGTGGTGGTGGGTTGTATGCTGTAATAATAATAATAAAAAGATGTAGTGTATGTGGGGAAAAGACTTGGGTTTATTTATTGGGTGTTTTGGAGATGGAGTGCATGGACTAAAAATATTTACAAGATTTATTCAGTCAACATGAAGGAAAGTTGAGCTATATGGTGGTGGTGGTGGGGGTTTTTATTTTGTATCATTTCGGTTTTTATTATTTTTTTTTTAATGAAAAAAGAGTGTGGATTTTTTAGAGTGTTTTTTCATGTGAGTTATTGCATGGAAAGTTGCGTTTTTATGGGTATTATTTTTAGGTATTTGGATAAAAGTTTGTGGCGAGATCTCATTTTTCCCATTTTATTTATTAATTTTTAATCAAAGAATCCATGAATGCTGAAAGTTTTCTTGTTTGAATCCGTCTTTAAATTGAGTAATTATTATTAATTCAACAAAAAAGTTAGAATTATGATGGTGAAAGTAGAAATTGAATAGAAATGATATAATCCTCCTCCTCTGGGAGAAAGAAATTAAACTCGTCTCAATTTTCCACACGTGTGTATTGCATAAAGATTTTACTTTTTAGTTCCTACAAAATAAGATATTAATATTATTTGGAGAGGGTTTTATCACCTATTTTTAGTTAGATTCAAGTAAAGTAAAGACACCTTCTACCTTTTCTTTTGTCTAGAAGATTTTTTTTTTAAAGATCAAGATTCAGATAAATGTTCAGTTCAAAGTGGTTGAAAAGGCCGAGTTCAAAAACTTATCATTTCTGATGACGTAAATCCAGGAAACCTCGTATAATTTCCAAAAAAAAAAAAAAAACCCTCATTAAAAATGGTAGCCCTTAAGCTGATTAATTTCAGCATTGTTTTGTGGTGACCCAGAAATCATTTATACTTTATTAGCTGTGAAAAAAAATGCCACTACCGATGAACACTTTCAATCTTTATATTCCGATAACATTTTTGTTACTTGATGACCATAAAAGCTAAGATATAGGTTTTTGGTGTATGTTAAAACTGGGTTAATACTTTTGTTGTTTATTGGATGAGCCATAATAATAAGTGGACTAAATACATACAATCTCAGATCAAATCCTTATTCTTCTTCTTCTCAGAAGAAGACTCATCAGATTACGTATTTTATTACCAGTATAAATCAGGGGTCTCTCTCGGGATTTATTCTTTCTTCTCTTTAACATGTTAAAATTTAGTAACCTTTTGTTTTTGTATAGGAATTTCTGTCTTTTTTTTGGTAATATTTATTGTAATCGGAGGAAGGGAAGGTAGTTTATATTTGATAAATTAGGATGGCGTAACTTTAAACACAATTTTAGCTTGTGAATTTTACTAACTGAGATTGTGAGATTGTGAGATTGAGATTGTGTGAAGTGAAAAGAATTGTGAAATTAGTAGTATTACGTCCAACAAACAGTCGTTTAAATTAGCAAAAAAACAAGACAATTTCTAGTCGGACTATATAAGACAATTTCAATCAATACTTAAATGCTGCATTTTGAATAACCAACTAAATGATAAACAAACGGTACAAAAAACATTTGGCAAGGCATAATCTGAATTATAAATGCAATAAATGATATTTCAATATAAAACTTTATTTCTTTATCCTCCCGGATGATTAAAATACTTCCACTGGTTGTAATTAAATTGTCTAAATGTATTAACTTTAATTTGCATTAAATCTTTAGCTCCAAGAAATGCTATTTAAAAAGGAATGCAGTTGATTCATGGTAAACTTTAGATAAGAAAAGAGAAGAGGATTAATAGGATAATTGTTTGTTTTGGATTTGTCATCGATCGGGGAAATAAAGAATTGCTTAAAAGCTGTCTCCATTTATCACCCTCCACCAATTATTGACCAACACGATTCTCCAATTAAACCCGTGTCAATATTTCCCTTTAAAGCTAATCAAGTGACAACTGCTATTTGTGTATACAGAGAGTTGTCGGTTCAATCTCTCTGGCCTGATTACAACAAAACGACCACCACGGCACGGCTTTCCTACTTTTATATACCAGTTGAGGGATTGTTAAAGTAATGGATAGATTGACACAAGCCTCTATGAGCTTCGTCCTGTGTCAATCTGGGATCTTAATTAACACAATGGAAGAGATATTTTTATTGGTCTCTCATCCTGCAGAGTAAAGTAGCAGAGGGAAATAATTAATTAATTATTTCAGAGTACAATTTGTCCTATAAAGATGAAAGCTATAAAGAAAGAATTATTACAACTTGGATCTATGAAATCTTGACATTGTTTTAATTAAAAAATAGACGTATTTTAAACAACATTCCAATTTTCTGTATGCAAGTTTCCTAAATTATTTGGTTTCCTTGTTTTTGATGCAATGTTGAATAAATAAACTATAAACTAACAATATATGCCTTTGAAGTATTTTTGTATAGAATGTAGGAAGCATCTCAATAAGTTTATTAATTTTACTCAATTTATGTTTCATCCTTGTCCATTTAATCCATTCAGTAAAAGTATACAAATCTTCAGAACCACAACAATCTCCAAACCCAATAGATTCTGACAAACCAAAAGCGTTGAATAAAGTAACACTGAACCAGTCTCATGAAAAAAGTGTATACAAAAAAAAACGGTTTTAAAAGTTATAAAGTCTGTTGTTGGATTTTAATCTGTCCGTGTAATCCAGCCCCACCCACCCAAAAACCAGAAGAGGATCTATATGCGAGTGTGTAAAAAAGTTTCAAGGAATACGGCATTTTTTAGTTGATTCTGGTTCAACTTTCGTGGTGGCAGAGAAAAGTGACAAGAAGAAGGGCTGCTGCTGCTGGTGACAAACCAGTTTTTTTTTTATATTATTATCTCTCAATAAATTGTCCCTCTTTTCTAAATACAAATTGTGTTTGGTTCAATTAACACCCCAACCACCGGCGGAGATGGATACTTTTACACGACAACTCGATCTACAACAAAGTACCCTCTATATTACCCTCTATATAATGCTATTCATATTGGTCTTTCACACTTTACTCTCTCCACAACAAGTTTGTCAATCGCTTCCCATGTCTCGTTTGGAATAAAAAAGAAAGAAGTGGCTTTGATTCTGGGGGGTTTAACCCACAGAAGTTGTAGCTGGGGATTTCAATATGCTAGTAGAAAGAAGTTGAAACAAGAAATAGGAGGCAGGTTGAGTAAGTAAATCGTTCTTGTTCACTTACAGGAAATTGATCCTTTGATTCGTTTTGTCAATTCTTACTTGACAGTTTTTTTTAAAAATATTTGTATAAGGGACGTTCTTTTTATTCCAGCTGAGATCTTTCTTTCATCTTTTATATAACTGTTGGGAAACTCCAGTCATTTCCTATACAAAGTTATACTTTCTTTTTGCATAAATACGTGTAAATTCTTTTCTGTTGGAAAAATATAACTTTCTTTCTGTACTGAAACCATTTCTTTCCATCTTGAGATTCAACAAATGGGATTCTTAGAAAGTAGGTTTTTTAATCGTGTGCATGTCTCCTTGTTTTAATCCCGTTGAATCCAACCTCTCCATTTAAATATTTCTCCAAGATAAGAAAAATTCCATAGAGCCGTTCTAGGATAAATTCCCAATCAAACTATCTCTCTACTACTGACCAACTCTCCAACAACAACAGGGCAGCAGCAACTACCACCCAACCATCTTTACTAAAAAGCATATCCACCTGTACAAAACCCTCTCCTTTTTTAGCTAATAATATCAATCCCTGGATTCCTTTTGTACCCTTTTACTCATCGTCATCACATTTATTATTATTAATAATCCAAGTCTATCTCCCTACTAAAGTTGACACTGTCAGTGTAACAAATAATAATTGAGCCAAGAAGTAGAAGACGAATCTCGTGGTAATCACCACCACCATTATTATTATTATGATCCATTGGATATCTTTTTCTTCATCCCGACGACGACCCTGTTGTTCCTTAACTGCTGCACGTGTCTATAAAAAAGGTGTCGAAATGC
Organism: Hydroisotoma schaefferi; assembly: GCA_034682405.1. Taxonomy (NCBI): domain Eukaryota; kingdom Metazoa; phylum Arthropoda; class Collembola; order Entomobryomorpha; family Isotomidae; genus Hydroisotoma; species Hydroisotoma schaefferi. Next base: position 18,161 of record JAQFZX010001160.1, on the reverse strand, counting down.
TTCACATTGTGTGTGGCACACGCTTCTAACAAATTCTTTAGATCGAAGATTCAGATATTCTTATGAAGGACCACAGAGAGAGAGAGAGAGTTACCCTCGTATAACAAAAGTGGACATAAAGTCTTGTTATTTTTTTTATATTTACCAACTTCTTCTTCTTCTTGGGATAAAAAAAATCTATAAAGAAGAAGAAGAAGAAGACAAAGCCTTATATAGAAAAGAAGAGAGAGAGAGAGACAGGGTTTGTCTGACTCTTTATAACATGGCACATTGCATAAGTTTAACATGAGAGTAGTCCGGTCCTTTATAGGAGAGGATAAGACGGGGTTTAATAAAAAGAAAGACAAGTTTATTTTTTTTATGCAAGTAACGAGTTAATAGTAACGTTTATTATCCATCTACAACTTTTTTTTTTCTAGGGAGATAAGACATCCACACAATAATAATAATAATTTTTTTTGTGGATGTCTTGGAAGAAGTTGGACAAGAAGTGGAAGAAGAGCAAGTGGGCGTAAGTAAAAAATCTTGTGGGGAAAAAACGGGCAAGTGTAAAAAAAAACAACACCCAAAAAGGTTTCCCACGGACGGATTGGAATTTGAACTTTTTGATCTTTGAAATTCTTTCTTTACTACGAAGAACGGATCTTGCAAGGTGCTTGCTCACTCCCAACCTTATGTACACTTTTTACACAGTGGAGTTTTGTCAGATATTATGAGCTTCTTTGGTGGAATTATTAGACTTTGTTACTACTACTGCTTTGCTACTACTACTACTACTACCACTACTACTACTACTACTACCACTACTACTACTATTACTATAACTGCTACTACCACTACTACTACTACTACTACTACTACTACTACTACTACCGTATTGTCTAAAATAATGGCCAGGGCTGTTGGGATTTTAAGGTTATAATTTAACATGAAATGAAATAGGGGTTGTGTGGGGTTATTAGTAGTAATTAAGGGGTCAATTGTTCCATTATTTGAGAGGGATACACTATTCGAGATGATACGGTATTGCTACTACTACTACTACTACTTGAGAAAGGACTAGAGAGAGAGAGAGATGGATGGACAGATAGAGAGATGATCATATATGGAGTAATTACGGGGTGTTTTTTCTCCAAGTTATTTGGATTTGTAACTTTTTTCCTGAGTATATGATTCCGGATTCCCTTCCGTCTGGCTACTGATACTTTGACCTAGAGAGAGATTGAGAGTGATTATTTCTCTTTGGGTATGTAGGGAGGGATTTTTCCAGGTATTTTGAGGGCCCGAGTGACCTTTGCTGGTTTGGTGAAAGGGTTCTCAGAGATGGATTATGGAAACGAGTTATTGGGTTAAACTTGTTGAACAACAAAACAAGAAGTAGTAAGTTGTAAGTATAGAGGGAAAGTTATTTAGGGAATTTAGACTTGCGTAACTTTTTACTTGTTGTTTGTTGTGGTCGGATCTCGGATGCATATGAGTTATATTAACCGTTGGAGATTGAAGGATTCTTTTGGGTGTTGGCTGAGAGTTTTTATTTAAGGAGGAAGAAATTGGATGTATGGGAATATTGCAGAGTTTTTTAAAGAGAGGTTTTAAAGATTTTATAGCTGCTGAGATTAAATTATTGAAATGGGGGAGAGATTGTTTGTTAAATGGAGGAAATCTTTGCTTTATATTGGTTTAATTTGGCGAATTTGTACACAGTTAAGTTTAGGATTTATTTGTATATTAATTTAGTGATAATGAGAGATGATGGACGATAGAAGAGCATAAATTAGCACTGCTTTTAATTGTGGAAGTTAAGGTAATATATTTAAGGGAGACGATAATACTTTAAAGGATCTGTGGATTATAATCCAATTTTAAACTATTAATTTCATAGAAAATGCCATTAGAATTGATGTATCTACAACAGTTGAAGAATTGAATGTTATATTACTTTAGAACGGCTGCTCACTTAATCTGCATGATATTCCAATATTTATCACGGTACAAGTTCCATCAAAATAGCTCAAAGCTAGACAAAATTTGTTTTATCTTATTCTCTAGACGCGATCTTTGAGAATTCATTGTCCGATTACCAGATCTAGAGTAGGTTGTTTTTGTTGAATATCCTTCAAAATATGTAGAGAATTTACTATGCTTACTATTACTTTGCTATTACTGTCACTGTTACAAAGTGGATCCCACAGTCTGTTTCTTTCCTGGAGTTGAAAGTTTAAGATTTCAAGTGTGCAACTGTGTGTATTTTAACTCCCAAGTCAGTTAGATCACTTATACATCCATTAAAGTGCATTACAAGACGTTTCAGAAGTACATGGACGTAAATTGACGTGAAATGTTAACCGTGTAGGTTTTTTAGAGGTTTTCTTCAGGTTTTTCTGTGGTTTTTCGGTTTTTTTTTAGGTTTTTGAGGTTTTTTGAGGTAATGCAATGTACAACGACGCTGTGTAAAGTGAAGTATGAATAACTGTGTCTATAAAAGACTGGAGCTGTCTGTAAAGTAATGACTAAAAGATTCAATAAATATTGGTATCACTATAATTATAGCCACGTTAAGATTTAAGCAACTCAAGATATAAATATTTAGATTTCTTCTCAAGTGTGCCAGAGTGATTTTGCTTGTTTGTATATTTGTGTCAGTTCCAATGTCACAGATTTCTATCTCTAAATAAACTCTAAAATAAATAGGTCTAAAAGCAAATGATTCCGTATAGATTAAACGACTACAAGTAAGTGTGCAAATAGGCTGCAGGGAATGGTTTAGTAGCTCATTTACGTGCAAATTGTTCAGCCACCCACCCAGGGTCTTTTACTAAAGAATTATTATGAGCTCTCGTGCTGAGGGTTTACTTTAAATTGTTTATATTATCAACTACAATTATTTGTTGGCTATCGTGAGTAGATTGGGCAATAATAATTAGTTGAGTTTTTATTGTTTCTCAAGGGACATTAGTTTACTCTCGATATTTTTAGGAATTGTTTTTTAAATTTTACGTGAAAGAATAGAAGCTCCTCTGTTGAAAGTTTTACATACTTCAGAATCTGAAATCAATTATTATAAATTGTTTTGATGAATGGAAAGTAAGGTTTATGAAAGGCCGGGTAGCACGATATAATTTGTCAAGTAATGTGGTTTTGTCGCATAATTAATTAACATTTATCTATTTGGCTTAATTGATAAAATGTTGGATTCTCCATTGTTAATGTAAATAATAATTTCCGTTGTTGAAACTTTTGGGTATTGGAGAAAATTCGAGATGTGAATTGGTCTACGATACTTTTATTAAAACTCATAAATTTGGATGCATATTGTACTACTTTATTTATCAAGTCACTATAACTAGCCTTCTTTTGGTACATGGGAAATTAATTAATTATAATTTGTCAATTCATCCCAAAACATCGATTCTGCTCATGTGTATTTATTCATTTGCTATTATTCTCCACAGCTTTTTCAAACATATAAATTCATCAAACCAACCAAGATTCTTGGATAGCGATGTTTAGTGTTTCCAAAAATCTTGCAAACCAACAATTCTATGAAAGGTAGTGTATGTAAAACAATTTTTAATCAAAATTGCACCCTTAACTCCTCCTACACTTTGTTCTACATGCTGTAATTAAACCTCGTTGTATTCTGCACTACCAAGTCCATAAACAACGGAAAGTGGGGAAACGGTAAGCCAACTCGGATTCGGATAAATATTTTGCAGGTTCCTCTTTTGTGGGGAATTAATTCAAGTTAAATTGTTTTATAACGTTAAGGTTGTATGCAGAGAATGTAAGATTACTACATTCACGTCTTATATCCGATCATAAACTACATGCTAAATGCTAAAGAGTACTCTAGAAGGTATTCTGTATTACAGATCGGAATATATTTTATTTGTTGGATTAAACGTTGAAATTTGTATTTGTGAGGATTATAGGCCATTTTGGATCACTTTGTTAAAATAGTATAACTGTTACAAGAAAGTAGATTTATTAATGGCCCATGATGAGATCTAGTTGTGTAGTTGTAACTGTGATGTGATTTAAAGTTGATTTCAGATTTCATGCGTAGATTTACATGCATGAAGCTCGCCTTATATAATATCCGTTAAAATTCATGTAGTTAATGTCCATACTAATTAACAAATGCCTGTAGTATTGTATACAAAGGATTCTATACTTTTTACGCAAACACTAAAAAAAAAGTAAGTTTCCCATAAAATAACACGAATCTAAAACTTTCTCTCTCTTGGTAATTTCTCCAGCTTGGATTCTCGTAATTTAATCGACTCTCTAAAGAATCTAAACAAATATTGGAGGAAACTGTCCTTCAATAATCCTCAATTACTAACGATATTTACATTTATCAGTTCTTAATGGAGATTATCAAGCTAAATCTTTATAAAAAAAACTGCTACTGAAATTGAACTAGACTTCCTACTTACTTCTTTAAACGTAGAAAACAGTATGCTCAACATTTCAACCTTTAAAAAATACCTTTCTCTCGCAATAAAAAGCTCCAGAATGGCCCTTAACGTATACTTTTTTCAATAAAGCACACTCTATAGAGATGACCATATTTTCTGTAACAACTTTAATTTTTTCCATATAAAAAAACCCCCCCTTATTGTGCTTGTCAACAAGAACCACACGCAACTTGGACAGCAGGAGGAGGATAGGAACCAATTAAACCCTCCCGTGGTTGGTGGACCTTTCAGAGATTTAATAAATTGTCACCAAAAAAGATTGTAATCCTTATATTGCCACCCGAATTGGTCCTAAAAAGCTCGGGATAAACCTGAGTGTATGAAATCCTATAACACTGCAAGTTAACCCTTAAACTACAAGCATATGAATCCATATCAAAAGCATCTCACTTTTGGTGGATAAGAAAGCACAAAGGCTTTCCACGGGCCTGCACTCCTGACAAATTAGAATCCAAATCGGAATAACATTTCCATCATCTTGCAATACATGTACATGTATAATTCTCACCAAATAAATCCAAACCTTCTAACAATGGATGGTGTTTTTTTTATATTTTTATAATAAATCCTCCTCTTCTTTACATGCGATTCCTTCCATCCTATCTGCTTACATATCTATAGAATATAATTATTCTTCTTCTTCTGTCCAACTAGGAAAGCATTTAGTGTTGGGTGACTAACAAGCAAATCGTTTGTGAGCTAATAATGATAAAACATGGGTAGAATCTGTCCATATGGGATTGTATGGTGGAGAATGATGGGGATACCTTTAATAAAACTAATAATCCACCTCTTCACTAAAAGTAACAACGTTGTAAGGTAAAGTAAAAAAAAAACCTAGAGGAATACATGGTTAGCCACCTTCTTGGACGGCTATATCCACCAAAAAAAAGAAGATCATGAGCTCAAATTTACCTTAGCAAGTCGTCTTACCTTTTTTCAGTCGCATATTGTTCTTCAAACTTGCAACAACTCGTTTAAAAAATATTAAGACAGATTGGATAGTTTGTTTTACAGAGAGAGATAGTAGAGAGAGAGAGAGATTTATATTTATAAAAAATAAATCTCAGGTTGGACGGATAAAGTCTTGGATTTTTTTTAGAAATCGTTGAGAAAGAAAGAGAGAGGATTCCATTTTTATAATAATAAAAAAAGTATAAAAATGTTTGCAATTCTTCCCTGTTCGTACGAATCTCACAACAACAACTCTCGTCGCTATCGGCATAAATCCAAACCGGATCTGTACTGCCAGTTTTGCCAACGGAGGTTTACCAAATCCTACAATCTTATGGTTCATGAACGCTCACATTTTGATATCAATTATGTTTGCGACGTTTGTGGAAAGTCCGGGTTCAAGTCCAGGGACACGCTCAGGCAACACAGGTACATTTTTAGGGGATTTATTCGTCACTTTTTGGATGGTTTTTTACAGGATAATTATCTTGTGTCTCAATTTGCCTCTTTTTTATTGGGCTATCCGACTTTCTCTTGAGTTATTTCTTGAGATTTTATTTTGTTAAATTGTTTGACAAAGTCTTTACAGGATTTAATAGGTTTTTTTGATGTATTTTATGTGTGTTTTTTTTTAAATATAAAAATGTTTCCCCAGATTACAACACAGTCCAGGTTCGTCATCAACCACATCCAGTTCATCCTCTTCCTCCGGATCTAGCAGCCCTTACTACTGAGGAGGAATTGATTTTGTGGAGACATTTTAATAAAAAGAGTATTTTGCAGAAGAAGATGCAGAAAAAAAAAAAGAAGAAGCTTGTTGAACTGTCTTTGTTCCATCGTCCTCGTATTTTTCTTCGTCGTTGATCTCGTTGATGTAAATATTTTTGTGAATAAATAAAACCAAATCGCTCTTTTTCCTTTGTATGTTTTTTTTTTGTGGATTAAAAAAAATGGAAGTTGTATGTTGAAGGAAATGTTATTTATTTTTATTTATAAAAAGATCGCATCTCAATTTGCCTCTTCCCTTTTTTTTGTTCATGCTTTCTCTTCTTGGAGTTTTGTGATGTTTTATTTAGATACAACTTTATTGGGGATCGGGTTTTTAGCTTTCCCCTTTGGGTTATTTTTTAATCGAGAGTTTTATGAGGTAAAGAGGAGAGAATTTGCATGATTTTTTGGTTATTTTTCCCCTTTGATCATCAGAGTTCTTATCAGGTAATCTTAATTCAATCTGGGCTGACTTTTACTATTTTGAGAGTGAGTTGATGTCTTTATTTAACTTTTGACTTTTATAGTTTTATAATCGGGGTTTGATGATGGGTCAAAGGGAGCGATAGGGTTTTTTTGGGGGATGGTTTTTTTTTTAAATTTACATAAAAGGTAAATGGGATTTTTTTTGAGCTTTAACGCGTTTGTTAAAATGATAAGTTAATTTAAGTTCAATCTTTTGTGAAGTTCAAAGGGTTTCTTTTTTACATACTTTTTTAGCTTTTGTTAGATAAAATCTTCAAAAGAAGCATTTGCATAAACATTTTCACAACTAAACTTCATCGCGTTCGCGTATCGCGTATCTGGTTCAAACTTTTTGTATCGTTCATCGCCTACAAATTATGCATTTATTATTAGGTAATTGTTCATTTAAATTCATTTATTATTGTATTGGGAGTGAGATTTATTTTGTCAGATTTCTCCACTTATATACGCGTATGATAAATGAAAATCCTGTAAACTATACAGTCTTGTTACTTTTGGTAAATATGATAACTTAAAATATAAAATAAATCTCATTCTTTTTCTACACACTGAATATTTATTTTAAAAGAACTTGAAATTTTGAAGATTCAGTTTGTAAAAATTGCCCAATAATAATTATTTGTTGAAAGAATACATGGTTTGTATGATCATCGTTCCAAAAATCCCAACTGCTTTGCATTTATTGCTCCTCGACGCTTCCTAAAAACACAATATAACAAAATTCTTCAAATTAGCTATGTTTTTTTTAAAAAAAAATGCCTTAAAAATCTTTAATGAAGTTCCTCCATCAAAAGTATATTTTTGTATTAAAATCCAATCCACCTAAATGAAAACCCATTTGTCCAATAACTTCACTAAACTCTTTCCCAAATCGAAAGGTCAATAAAACTGTCGTCCTCAAATCCTTAATCTTTCTCTGTAACCTATTAGCCAAAAACCGATCCCATCCCAATAAACATAAACAACCACCTAGATAATCTAAACTACTCTAGATTTGTCATTATAAATGTCACAAATCCCACCACCACCACCACGACGGTCGTCGTCAATTGTCGTAAAATACGTACCTCCCTGAAAGCCAACCCCATAAAAAAAAAGCCTCTCCCTCAAAGAACTAATCAGGTAACGCTTTATCCACGGTACAACAGTTAAATAAAATACAATTTAAATATAAATTAGCAATAACTGCAAACCAAACGCATCCTCCCATCCCAACCTACTGCTATAACTTTTATTTGTTATAAAAAGTCCAAACTCCCAACTAGCAAGATATTATTAAAAAAACACCCAGTGACAAACAGCCCAAACTTGATAAAAAAAACTGTTGGTGAATCCATAAAGGATAAAACAGAGAGGATAAGAAGATGGGACAAAAGATGATGATGAAGAAGATGATCATTCCCAAAAACCAACCACACATTAAAAACTCCCACATGCATAATAATAATCCATCTAACTCGTCCTACAACATACTCATCCCCGCAAAGTAAGTAGTACTAATAAGTTGGAAGAAAAAAACTGTAATATAAAAAACAGACCTACTACTACTCTCTAGATGATGTACCATCTTTTAATATCTCTAATAATAATGTATGTGGATGGATATGTGCTGCAAGTAAGCAATAATAAGTAAAGTAAGTGGATGATGGGGGTAAAAAATGGTAGGTAAAAAAGTGCCTATATACACCCTGTTAATAATAAAAAATAGAGAGAGTATATTATAGGGTCCTTAATATTATTTAGTAAAGTTTCTCATGATGTTCGTAGTTTAATCGTGGGAAAGGGCGTCATCGCTGGTGAACAGAAATCTTTACCTCCGTCCGTCGTGTGTCTGTCTTGGTAAAAAAATGTTTGAAGCAATGTGACCTATGATCTCACCAAAAACCTGAACAACTCAGACCTAAAAAACATCTTCACACGGATCACAAACTTCTTCTTATTCTTCAACTTTTCTTATACACATTTCTTATTATTATTCCTAGTTAAATAGCTACAGAAGAGGTGGAAAGAAGAAGAGGTTGTGTGTGAGAGAGAGTACTTGGTGGTTGTTCTTATGTACCTTTTGGTAAAAAGTTGGAGTACTTGAAGAGTCTTTTTTGGGCGTGTGCGATATAACAACACAAGACCACCACACGACGACCGATTCTTATCTTTGAAATGTTTTTTTTATGCTCAATCACCACTCTTTTTTATACCCTTTTTTCAACGGATTCTTCTCATAACTTCCTTAACAGGTTGGAGCTATTGGTTGGAGAAGAGTAGGATGAAGAAGAGTTGAGGTGAATTCTTATATGACTTACCTGGCTTTTTTTTTCAGAGAGACGACTTCTTATTCTTGGGGTTTTTATAGGATGATTTGGGGAGTGCGCTGTGCTATATGGGATTTTTTTGTGTGTGGAACTTGTTGTTTTTTGTTTGCAATTTAAGTAGCAAGTGTTTTTATGGATGTTGGTTTACTTTTTTGGCAAGAGGATTCCGTAAATATGGATTTATTTTCGGGTAAAAGTTATGATAATGTACAAAGTATTTTTTTTATGGATTGTTTCTTTAAAGCTTTGAGGATTTGTTGTCTTGCTTATTTTTGTGGAGAATACTGGGTTTTTTTGGGGGTTTTTTTCTATATAAATTATATAATAACTGTACACATAAATAGGGGAAAGTATGAACATTGAATGATTGAGATGACTGGCTTGGTGGTGGATTATTTATAGTAATAATAATGAGTAAGAAACTAGTCTCTCATCATGATGTCGGATATTAGGAAGCTATTTTTCTTGTTGAGAAGTCCAGCCTTACTTTGTTCGCTAAGCTCTTCCTCTTGGTGTTGCTGGATGTGTCGTCTGAGATCGCAGTTACGTCTAAAGTCCTTGCGGCAAGTGGGACACTCGTAGGGTTTTAGGTCCGTGTGGGTCAGTAAATGAGTTTTTAAATTACTTCTTTGGTTAAAGGCTCGAGAGCAGACGGGGCATTTGTGAGGGGATTCGTCCATGTGGAGGATTTTATGCACGGCTAAAGTACGGCTTTGGCAAAACCCCTTTCCACACTCGGTACATTTAAACGGCTTCTCTTTACTGTGGATGTAACTATGCGGAAATAATATAGAGATACACATTATTGGATGGAGTAATTAATTGGGCTTGTTTGGAGACAATTTGGGGGGATTTTGTGGTAGTTGGGAGGGTTTTAGGTATTGTCTAGCGTACAATTTGGGCTACTATATCCTGTGAGTTTTACTAATTAAAGGTTTAAAAGGGAAGAAAGAGGTCTAATTTAATGGAATAAAAAATAAACGGCTTATCATGAAGTGAAATAGCGTGAATATAAAATAAATGTGTAGTTTTAGTCAACATTTATTAATAATTGTCGAGAGATGGTCTGCCTACTTGATTTTTGTAGTAAGATTGTCTTCTAAAGTTAATCCTCGTTCTCAAGGATTTCTCATTTCTCATTTACTCAAAAAGTGCATAAAGTTGAGGTATTTCATTATTGACTGGAATAGAAATCTGTAGAGTAAATAAGTAATAAAAATGCTAGCGGAAGGTGACAAAAATCAAACATCCTCTTTCCTGTTCTCGTCGTAATATTTATGAAGGAGCTCGCCCTTGGATATCACTTTGTGTCGTTATCATCACTTGTTCTGCCACAAGTGTCATCAATTACCTCTAATTCCTATTACAATCTTTACACACACGCTTCTATGGATGGGGGAATTATGCAAGCTCACTTTTATGGCTTATAATTTTATGCAGTGAGTTTTTTATGGACATTTCACCTACGGACATGCATGCATCGGGGTTTGGGTGGTATTAGTAGTACCAATAATCGTTTATCCTGATGGAAAGCATCGAAGGAAGGATTTTAGATGGATATTATCATAATGCAAACGTCTGGTCAACTTATGGGTTTGAAGCCATAAGGTTCTAAGGGTTTTAAGCACTTTAACTGACCCCAGGGGTAATTTTACAAGCATTTAAACCCCTTGAAGACTTTAGGAATGGGGTTTTGCAGGTTAAAGCAGCTAAAAGGAAGACCTAGGATGTACCTAACTTACTCAAGACCTCAGTAGACCATCCCGATTTAAACCCTGAATAGAACTACCCCCCAGTTAACTACAAAAAAGCCTCACCGATGATGATATTTATAGGTACAATTTTTAGTATTAAAAGGCTGTAAAAGAAAGTGTGTAAATGTATGAAAATTGTTGTACTAACCGATGATCCCTAAGATGATCCTGCCGACGAAAGGCCTTTCCGCAGATATCACAAGAGTAAGGTCTCTCGTCCGTATGCGTCCGCTCATGGATCAAAAGATTGTAACTTTTAGTAAAGTGTCTCTGGCAGTATTTGCATATAAACTGTTTCTTAGGTCGGCTGTTCCGGCCTGTCGTGCTTGTCGTGGTCGGTGGGGGTGGCCCTCCGCCGATATGTTGTTGATGATTATTATGATTAAGATGATGTTGTTGGATTGTCTGGAGGATCGGGAGCGGGATCCCGTTGCCCCCGCTGGACGACCCTCCTTGGGGGAATAAATGGTGGTGGTGATTGCTATGTATTTTACTACTGCTACTGCTACTACTACTATTTCGGGTTAAATCTTGGGGTTGCTGTTGCTGTTGTTGTTGTTGTTGTTGCTGAAAAGTTGCAATTTTTCTCAAATCGTCTATAGAATATAGGAACGGGTTGGGTTGGGGGAATAGACGGTTCATGGCCGCAGCTTGGAAGAGTAATTGGAAGTTTAGCATCTCCAGACTCACTGCCGGGGGCAGGGGTAGGGGCCACTTTGATGGGGGTCCTCCTATGGGCAAGGGGTACATTTTGTGTTAAATACCTTAATATTTAGTTGGAAGTTAAGGCTAAACTTGACCGTTTAATGACTGTAAAAGGAGCTGGAGTTCAATCAAATCTCTCTCTCTCTCCATATTCAAATATTGACAAATCAAAGCTATTAAACTATTATTCTATTTACTCCTGTTCTGTCAGTCGGTACTTTTTATCCTTCTAATCAATCGGACACCGCGGCGCGGTACTCTCTGTCGGTATGACTTGTTAAAAGTCGGCTTATAGCAATCCCATCAACTACCTACACAATATTTGGATGACTACCGACCGCAGTTTGGAGTTGGAAACCACTTAAAACTCATTAATCTACTTGAGTAAATGATAAATGAATTTTGTGATGAGTCGCTCAACAATTTTTGTTACTTTATTTACTCATTTCCTCGATAAGGGAAAAACGCCTCTGGTTAATACCTCTGTACTTTATGGATATGAAAAGTGTGTATATGTTTTATTTATTTAAACTCCTCTCTCTCTCTCTCTCAAGTAACCTGATAACTTTCAAAGATATTTATTTACTCACCAGAAGAACTCTGTTGCTCTGGTTGATTATGATTACTACTCAGCTCCAGATCCATTTCCAGCAATAGTGAAACCCACTCGGGGGATATTTTGTTACTTTTTTTTAAAAATAAAAAATAGAATCTCTATCAGTCTTTTTCCAGTTTCCAATTCCAGACCATTCCTACTTGTGCATATGCTTGGGATGATGATGTTTGTGGCTGGAACGGCTGCCGTGTTATATTAATTTGAGACGTTTAGTAAAAACGGAGCGTACCGTACCGATTTCAGTGGCTTTTTCCTACTGAACGGTCTTTAGAATGTGTGGTGCTGGTGCTGATGATGAGATGAACTTCTGGTTCAGAAGTTTAAGCCATTGGCTACGTTTGTGCTCCTCCTTTTTTTACTAGGACTAACCAATTCTACTCCTGGGCTTCTGGGAGTCAACCACATACACAATTTTTTATTCATCATTGCATTATTCTAGCTTGATTTTTTAGCCAAACCTTACCGTGATCATTGCGATCATCATCATAAGCTCCAACAACAACAGCAGCTTCAATAGCAGATAGAACAGAAGAAGAAGAAGAATAGGATTAGTTAGTTTAGAAGTAGGTAGTAGAAGTAGGTAGTAGTAGGAGCTAAGTTAGCTAACTGCAGCAGATTCCCTGGTCATAAACACATATAGAACAAAACCTGAAGAAAGTTACGCATCCAGAAGAGACGGAGTTATAGGAATATGCAGGATGGTATGGTAAAAAAAAATAGAAGCAGATCAGAAAAGGTTTGCAGAAGTGGTAGTGGTTGTGATGATGATGGTAGTAAAAAATGGTTATAAAAGGTTAAAAAAGAGTGCTAGCTGCCGTATGTAATGCTGGATATGGTTGGGATGAGCTTCAGCGTACGCAACGCAACGTCTTCTTCAGCAGCATCCTTCTTGCAGGAGGATCTTATATTCCAAGAGCTAGCCTTCTTGAAGAAAGGGTTAAAAAAGTTTCAAAGAGATAGGATTGGTGGTATTGGGAAACACCTTCGTATCCCACAAACTCCACCTACTTTCTTACAAGAGTTTTGGTAGATAAAGTTGAGACTTTCGCGAGGAAATATTTCATGAGGAAGAGACCGTGGGAAAAGGTCAAATGGCTTGGGGCTGATGGGCTATTTTGCATACTATCATAGATTATTGGGGACTTGGTTTGTTGTAAGTTGTAATTTATTTATGAGATAGAATAAGATAGAACGAGTTGATGGGTTTGGATTTTTTGGTTTTGATTACCACTTTTCAACGAAATTGGTTGACTTGAGGAGTTTGAGCGTGATTTGGTGGATGGGGATGTTACTTTTGAGGGTTTTACTTTTTACTTGAATTATTTTTTCTTGTGTGCAATACAAAATACAATAGGGAAGATTAGATGGGATGGATGGATTGTGTCTTGGTTAGTCGTGGTTGTGGGTTTGATTGGGTTTCTGTTGTTGGACATCATTATGCAAAATAATTTCTAGAGAGAGAGATAATAATGACTGGGAGGATGTAGTTTGTTTTGTTGGAACAAGTTAGGTTTAATTGGTGGGGCTTGTGCGGAAAAGTCTTAATGGGGAATTATGTAAATTGTGGAATTTTGGTTGGGTGGTTTGGGTTTTAATTACAGTTTTTTCTTCCGTGTTTTATCTTTTACTTTAAATTAAACATTTTGAGGTATGAAAAAGTATTCAGAAACTGAAATTTAGACTAAGTGCACTTGAGTTGTTTCCAACTTTGTCAAAAGATATTGGTTGTATGAGATTTAAAATGAAATCTAAATACTTTTTCTGAGAATTTTTACTGGGAAAAGTAGTATTTTTATTATTATAGTTAATTTCATGTCTCGACTCGAGTCTCTAATTGTATTCCTCAGCCTTTAAAACAGTTTTTAACCACAAAATTTAGCTTACAAAAATAAAGCTTGAGATGAAACTGCTATAATTAAAGGTAAAAAATAGTTAATAATTAAGATGAAAAGTTTAACCATGCAGCTTTTCTATGCAACAGTTAGTAAAACACTTCACAAATCTGTTAACAATTTCATTCAGATTTGTGCATATGAGACGATATTCTTGAGAAAAATGTGAGATTGTTCCAAGTTGAGCAGGGTAGTTATTATACTTACACAGTTTATGTTATTAACAAAGTGATATTTTGTCTAACAACACTAAACTTATTGGACCTGCATCGCATGTACCTTTATCTGTTTAACGTTAAAATTTTAGAAGATATATAGCATTGGAGGATTTGTTAAAAGTCAAAGTTAGCATTGGATAAAGTGTTAAATTGAGTGTAAAAGCGCATATGAAAGAATAAGAACACGAGCTCAGTCTACTGACTGATATTTTCACTAAAACCTATCCACTTTTTGCTCTTATCATCATCTTTGCTCAAATAGCCACTTACTTTATGTTGTAACTTGGGTTTTTTGCAGTTAAGTGGCTTTATTGTATTCATGAAGTGTTTTTTATTCATGTGGATGCTTCTCGTAACGTCTTAGAGATCGTTTATTTTGATTGAGAAATGAATAAACTCACTCATTTGCTGTTAGTTTAATTGATGTGGATGTTTTTAAAACGGTATTTTACTCTGATTTCTGTCTAAAAAATATTCCAATTTATTCTGGTGGAATTCAATTTAACAAGCTGTCAGTATTATCAATTCTTGTATGCATAATTAACTCGGGTTTAATTATATTTTTAATAATAGTAGTAGTAGGGATTTTTATTATGCGGGCGGGCTTGTCCTTGGAGTCTTTTGTTGCAGTATTCATTTTTTTTATGAGAATGAAAGCGTATAATAATAGCAGTAATTATTAAGAATACCCTTGAGTTAAAAAAACTGAAGGTTTTTAAAGAAATACCATAAAAATATGCATATTTCATGTCAAAATAATTGTACATTTGATTCTATCATTTTTATTTCAACTTCTCAAAAGGTTTTAGCCTGAAAAATGCAATGGAATTGTGCAAACTTCAAGAAGTAAAATATTAAAACCTAAAAACGAACGAGATCAAAATTCACTCGGCATTAAAAAATCTTGATATTTAAAAAAAAACGCATCCATCTCTGTAACTTTGATTCCAAATTCTTAATTTGTCGTAACGTATAAGTTCCTCGGGGATAAAAGATTTCTGTGAATTACATGGAAAAAAATACAACACCGAATCGAATGCAATGAAACTAAAATTATTACTCAGATTGTCCTACAAATGAATACACGCTTAAATAATTACATTAGATCCAGCATTACGAAGTAATACACGGGTAAACTGCCCAGTTCTGTACCCAAATTTTGGCAAACGTTAAAAGCTTGCTTCCTTTCCATGTAAAAAAAGAACCGTGATAATTCTGTAATATTATCAATATGATATTCGAGTAGTTTTGGCAAGTAAATAAATACTCCCCCACGGCATTTCCTCCCTTCTCTAATTCCAAGAAATAAATATGAGTTCATCACAAAGAATTAGAACATCCAAAGAGGTGAATTAACGTTGAGGTTGATGACGTAGTCGTTCGTAGTAGATAGATTGTGGGGAGATTGATATGAATGAACGGACCAAGTGGGCAATAATGCAATGCAATGCAATGCTAAAGTAATAAACGTGTTATTCCTACCGATGACTCAGAAAAATTTCTAGAGATATTGCAGAAATTATGGCAAGTAAAAAGAGGATAAGATTTCGAAAAATCCAACTCTGCATAAAAATACGTCCGCATTTGGAAATGGATTTTAAGTAAAAACTTAGGGAAACTGGTCAGCCTTAGGTATTCTTAAAATAACTGGTATGGATGTCCCAGACATGACGTCAAGGAATATTCTCCGAAAAGATAGCGATTTTTAGCATTTCTGTGCACAAATTACGAAGGATGTTATAAATGTATGGAGTAATGGGGTATGGATTGTTGTAATCTGGGAAATTGGATGAAATTAGAAATAAAGTTGTACCAGGATGTTGGTTATTTTTTGGGTGTGGAAATGTATGCAAATGTCCCATAATTTCTACAACGAAAACCCTTTATAAACCCATCTCATGATGCATCAGATGACTCATTCTTATTTGTATCGAGTGTTGAACACTTTACTGCGTTTTGTTGAATATATTTTGTGTGTATTAGGATTTAGTTAACAGAAGAATTAGTGGATTTTTTGCAATAAAATACGTGTAATAATTATTTTTTTGGAAGAAGAAGAAGAAGGAAGGAATTTATATGATAAAGGGTAATTTCTTTCTGGATAGTAGAACCAGAGGCTTTTCGATGTACACGGATACCAACATTAGTAATATGAACGAGGTAAGAAGAGTTGTAAAATGTGGGTTAAAAAATATATCATTTTTTAGGATTTTATTAATATTTTGTATGAAATGGTTTTTATTTCCAGTTCCCAAGCCCAACCTCCTTGATGACCCCGAATACCATCAAAACTATTGAGCAATCCATTCTTGGTGAGTTGAGTATTAAAATTTAACGTGTTTTGGGGAACTAGCTGTTTCATGAGTTAGGAAATGCATAGTTTGTCCTAGAAGTTAAAAATAAAGAATCTACATGTTGTAAATCCAATAAAAACGGTGTATATTTATGCATGGAGGACTGCAAACTTTGTCAAAACTGGGATGGTTTTGTATAAAAATTTGTAAAATGTTGTGTTAAAAATGACGTATGAATTTTTAAAATGATTTCAGCATCTTTGGAAGGATCCTCGGCTCAGTCTAATATAATTCCGTCAACAGCAACGGGGTCATTTTTGCCCCCATTGCCACAAATAACCGTGCTAGACCAGAATAGATGGCAAGGGGGTCAAGTAAATGAGATGACGGAGTCCACCTCAACGTCATTTATAACTTCTGAGGATGATCCAGAGGATGAGGAGGATAGTGAGGTTGATGATAAGCCTCCTAAGAATAAAAAGGTCAAGAGGACGGGGGGAAGGAAACCGAGGGGGACGGCTACCCCGGAGGAGGATGATCGGAGAAAGATACGCAGAGAGAGGAATAAATTGGCTGCGGCTAGGTGTCGGAAGCGGAGAGTTGACCAGACTAATAAACTTGTTAATGTGAGTGGGATTTAGTAAATTACTGAATGACAAATTATCTAATATCTGCAGTTGACACATTTAAAGCACAAAAGTATCCCACTTATTGGGTGCCAGTTTTAGTCAAAACCTGTTGCATTTCTTGACGTTCTTTTTTTGAGGAATCTTTCTGATTTCGTTAATTAAATTTAGGCAGATTTTAAAACAAAAATTGCTCAACCTCTTCTCTATGAAACGCTTGTGTAAATAATAAATAAATGATTTGTTAATTGTTAACAGGAAACCGAGAACTTGGAGCACACACGCTCACAACTGCAGTCGCTCATCTCAAAACTCCAGCAGGAGAAGGATGACCTGGAATTTATCCTTAATGCTCACATGCCAAGTTGTAATTTGGACGTTAAGCCGGTTTTGACCTTGATTTCCACCCCCACAAATAACACGTCGACCCATTCTGGGTTGGGATTTAGTAACAAACGGCCCACAAGCCTTCAGATCCTGCACACCCGTCGTGATAACAATAACGGACCAATAACATCCCTGCCAATGTCCATAACGACCCCTTCCCATGGGCTTATCTCCTTTGATAACACGATCGACTGGAATGACCTTCCTTCCACTGGCCTGACCCCGACCAACAATAGTAGCCTTGTCACGCCTTTAGTCACTCCGTCAACTGCTAATGCCATTCTTAGTAGCTTGAATTCCAAATTTGTTAACTTGTAAGGAACTTTGTGCTTCAATTAAATTTACATATAGTTATAAAAAATAGTTGTGATGACTTGTCAAAGATTATTATATGCAATAATTTATATGCTCAAACTTTATACGTTTTGCTGAACATGATTTATATGCTGGAATTATGGCAAAGAAAAAGAATAAATTTATGCTTCGAACTTTATACGTCTTCTTATTTGTTTGGAAGTTTTATAATAAGGCGTCCGTTTTGTGGATGTCATACTCATTTTTTTTGGCATTAATGGAGGTTATGGAACCGTCGTTGTTGCATTTACATTTTGATAGTTTCCCAAGATTAAAGAACGGAGGAGCTGGGAGGAGAATCTATTTGGAAGATAAAA